>JAGTTL010001103.1:1812-19570 GCA_036851935.1 Coregonus suidteri
TTATTTTGGCATTAATACGTGTCACATATCAGTTTGTAAAAAAAATAAAACAAAAATATCATTGAGTTAATAAAGGCTTCTTTGGTTTCTTGAGTAAGGCAGGTGTTCAGCCTAGCTCAGTGCTTTCTGTGATGGTGGGGCAGCCAGCGGATAATACGGAGCGTAGGGGTTGGTAATGTTCTCTAGTTGCGCCGTGATTGGCTCATTGTTCTGTCATTCATGGGGACACTACGTCACCGCCACATCTCAAATTCAAGCCCCCTTGGGTGCTGCCATAGAGTTACATTAGAAGAGCCCATCAAAGAAGGCTCAAGGTCATTGGCCACAGATAAAATGATGTCAAATCACGTTATATCTACAGTAGCTTTGAATGGACTGATCATGTCAACATCATACTTTCAAAATCTTTGCTAGCAAGCTAGACAAGCAGTCATCATCATGAATCAATTCGGCAATCTACTGGCAAATCCTTTTCAATCCTTGTCATATGAAGAGAAATAATGATAATAACGCAAATTCAACAATTAGTGGTTTGGAAGGAATCAGTGGCTAACTGGAAGCATTGCAAAGCTGATAGCCAGGTGTAGCAGTGGTAAGGTGTTGGGACTCTGCTGTTGAGACAGCTTTATGGAGGCCCTAACAGTATGTGGGCACCGTTTTGTCGCCATTATAGTGCAATTAATGTATTGTTTAGTGTTGTGTTGTGTAGTGGCTTTGCTGGCATGCATCAATTTGTATGTTTTTGGCCCATCAACATTAAATGCTAAAATCGGCAACGACAATACCACAGTCACAAAGTCATAAACCCCCGCCCATTTCTACAATTGATCTTCTTAAAGATGCACCGCAGATAGAACAATGAGACCGGTATTTCACCGGATGTATAAATGTGAAGCTGTTTGGAAGCTGGTGTGTAAAACTGAAAGTAAACTAACCTGAAGCATAGAAATAGAGCACATAGAACAGATCTACCACGTCTTAGACTTGCTTTCAATGAGAATGACAGATCTAGAACTCATATTTCTATGTGAATTTGGTCAGGGTCACCCAAAACGTTACATATTGGTCAGATGACGCGGATGCTACGCTACAGGATTGTTTTGCTAGCGCAGACTGGAATATGTTCCGGGATTCATCCGATGGCATTGAGGAGTACACCACAGCAGTCACCGGCTTCATCAATAAGTGCATCGACGACGTCGTCCCCACAGTGACCGTGCGCGTACATATCCCAACCAGAAGCCATGGATTACAGGCAACATCCACACTGAGCTAAAGGGTAGAGCTGCGCTTTCAAGGAGCGGGACTCTAACCGGACGCTTATAAGAAATCCTGCTATGCCCTCTGACGAACATCAAACAGGCAAAGAGTCAATACAGGACTAAGATTGAATCGTACTACACCGGCTCTGACGCTCGCCGGATGTGGCAGGGCTTGCAAACTATTACAGACTACAAAGGGAAAACCCAGCCGCGAGCTGCCCAGTGACGCGAGCCTACCAGATGAGCTAAATGCCTTTTTTTTTTTTTTATGTGATCTGAGAAAACCAGCTGTTCTGGACTACTGTGTGATCACGCTCTCTGTAGCCGACGTGAGCAAGACCTTTTTAAACAGGTCAACGTTCACAAGGCCGCAGGGCCAGACGGATTACCAGGACGTGTACTCAGAGCATGTGCTGACCAACTGACAAGTGTCTTCACTGAAATTTTCAACCTCTCCCTAACCGAGTCTGAAATACCTACATGTTTGAAGCAGACCACCATAGTCCCTGTGCCCAAGAAAGTGAAGGTAACCTGCCTAAATGACTATTGCCCCGTAGCACTCAAGTCGGTAGCCATGAAGTGCTTTGAAAGGCTGGTAATTACTCACATCAATACCATCATCCCCATCATGCTCAGTCCCCTCCTGTACTCCCTGTTCACCCACGACTGCGTGGCCAAGCACGACTCCAACAACATCAAGTTTGCTGACGACACAACAGTGGTAGGCCTGATCACCGACAACGATGAGACAGCCTATAGGGAGGAGGTCGGAGACCTGGCAGTGTAGTGCCAGGACAACAGCCTCTCCCTCAATGTTAGCCAGACAAAGGAGTTTGATCGTGGGCTACATGAAAAGGAGGGCCGAACAGTCCCCCATTCACATCTACGGGGCTGTAGTGGAGCGGGTCGAGAGTTTCAAGTTCCTTGGTGTCCACATCACCAACAAAACTATCATGGTCCAAACACACCAAGACAGTCGTGAAGAGGGCACGACAACACCTTTTCCCCCTCAGGAGAAAGATTTGGGTCCCCAGATCCTCAAAACGTTATAAATAATATAATAATAATAATAATAATATAATATGCCATTTAGCAGACGCTTTTATCCAAAGCGACTTACAGTCATGCGTGCATACATTTTTGTGTATGGGTGGTCCCGGGGATCGAACCCACTACCCTGGCGTTACAAGCGCCGTGCTCTACCAGCTGAGCTACAGAGGACCACATTATACAGCTGCACCATCGAGAGCATCCTGACTGGTTGCATCACCGCCTGGAATGGCAACTGCTCGGCATCCGACCGCAAGGCACTACAGAGGGTAGTGCGTACGGCCCAGTACATCACTGGGGCCAAGCTTCCTGCCATCTAGGACCTCTCTATACCAGGCGATGTCAGAGGAAGGCCCTAAAAATGATCAAAGACTCCAGCCACCCTAGTCATAGACTGTTCTCTCTGCTACCGCACGCCAAGCGGTACCGGAGCGCCAAGTCTAGGACCAAAAGGCTTCTTAACAGCTTCTACCCCCAAGCCATAAGACTCCTGAACAGCTAATCATGGCTACCCGGACTATTTGCATTGACCCCCCCCCCCCCCCCCCCCCCCCCCCCCCCCCCCCCCCCACCCCAGTCACTTTCCCCCGACCTATATGTCCAAATTACCTGGACTAACCTGTACCCTGCAAATTTACTCGGTACCGGTACCCCCTGTATATAGTCCATACACAAAAATGTATGCACGCATGACTGTAAGTCGCTTTGGATAAAAGCGTCTGCTAAATGGCATATTATTATTATTATTATTATTATTATTATTATTATAGCCTCATTATTACCTGGACTAACCTGTACCCCAGCCCATTGACTCGGTACCGGTACCCCCTGTATATAGCCTCATTATTACCTGGACTAACCTGTACCCCAGCCCATTGACTCGGTACCGGTACCCCCTGTGTATATAGCCTCATTATTACCTGGACTAACCTGTACCCCAGCACATTACCTCGGTACCCGGGGGTTACCGGTACCCCCTGTATATAGCCTCATTATTACCTGGACTAACCTGTACCCCCCCGCACATCGACTCTGAACAGGTACCCCCTGGATATAGCCTCATTATTGTTATTTTATTGTTACCTTTTATGAAGTCTATTTCTTGAACTGCATTGTTGGTTAAGGGCTTTTCACGGTAAGGTCTACACCTGTTTTACTCGGTGCATGTGACCAATATAATGTGATCTGATTGCTCTCTGGGCAGTAGGGGTTATTTCTGGACAGGCCATGGTTATTATGTCAGTCAAGTCTGGCACTGTTTTTTACTTTTCCATAGCTGTCAAATACTTTCTCTGTCCTCAACTGCATTTCCTTGATTGGTTGCATCCGCTCTCCTCGTGTCCTTCTCAAACCATTGGATGCAGTTGTTGCTGCTAGGTGGAGTTATGGTCTCATTGTTTTGTTGCTAGGTGGAGTTATGGTCTCATTGTGTTGTTGCTAGGTGGAGTTATGGTCTCATTGTGTTGTTGCTAGGTGGAGTTATGGTCTCATTGTGTTGTTGCTAGGTGGAGTTATGGTCTCATCGTGTTGTTGCTAGGTGGAGTTATGGTCTCATTGTGTTGTTGCTAGGTGGAGTTATGGTCTCATTGTGTTGTTGCTAGGTGGAGTTATGGTCTCATCGTGTTGTTGCTAGGTGGAGTTATGGTCTCATTGTGTTGTTGCTAGGTGGAGTTATGGTCTCATTGTGTTGTTGCTAGGTGGAGTTATGGTCTCATCGTGTTGTTGCTAGGTGGAGTTATGGTCTCATTGTGTTGTTGCTAGGTGGAGTTATGGTCTCATTGTGTTGTTGCTAGGTGGAGTTATGGTCTCATTGTGTTGTTGCTAGGTGGAGTTATGGTCTCATTGTGCCCATCTAGACTCTAACTACACGTGAAGCTGCAAGAAAATCATAATTTTGAAATGTTGACCCTGATGTCACACATTGGCCCCTTTTTATTTATAGAAAGCCAATACATAGATAAATAGAGGGAAATTAATATCCTACTAGTCAGTGACAACTGTATGGAGTTTGTGACGGCAACTGTGAGCTTATTACAGTATTATAGACACTATGTCCTGGGATTTCCTGTCTTCTATGTAGAAGGACCCCTTACCTTCTAATGACTCAGTATTATAGACACTATGTCCTGGGATTTCCTGTCTTCTATGTAGAAGGACCCCTTACCTTCTAATGACTCAGTATTATAGACACTATGTCCTGGGATTTCCTGTCTTCTATGTAGAAGGACCCCTTACCTTCTAATGACTCAGTATTATAGACACTATGTCCTGGGATTTCCTGTCTTCTATGTAGAAGGACCCCTTACCTTCTAATGACTCAGTATTATAGACACTATGTCCTGGGATTTCCTGTCTTCTATGTAGAAGGACCCCTTACCTTCTAATGACTCAGTATTATAGACACTATGTCCTGGGATTTCCTGTCTTCTATGTAGAAGGACCCCTTACCTTCTAATGACTCAGTATTATAGACACTATGTCCTGGGATTTCCTGTCTTCTATGTAGAAGGACCCCTTACCTTCTAATGACTCAGTATTATAGACACTATGTCCTGGGATTTCCTGTCTTCTATGTAGAAGGACCCCTTACCTTCTAATGACTCAGTATTATAGACACTATGTCCTGGGATTTCCTGTCTTCTATGTAGAAGGACCCCTTACCTTCTAATGACTCAGTATTATAGACACTATGTCCTGGGATTTCCTGTCTTCTATGTAGAAGGACCCCTTACCTTCTAATGACTCAGTATTATAGACACTATGTCCTGGGATTTCCTGTCTTCTATGTAGAAGGACCCCTTACCTTCTAATGACTCAGTATTATAGACACTATGTCCTGGGATTTCCTGTCTTCTATGTAGAAGAACCCCTTACCTTCTAATGACTCAGTATTATAGACACTATGTCCTGGGATTTCCTGTCTTCTATGGAGAAGGACCCCTTACCTTCTAATGACTCAGTATTATAGACACTATGTCCTGGGATTTCCTGTCTTCTATGTAGAAGAACTCTTTACCTTCTAATGACTCTTGTGTAGCTTGTGAATGTCATAGAGGTAAACATGGAGACGTCAAAACGTGCGTTTTTGTGGGAGTCTCAGCTTTTAATAGTTTGTAACTGAAACCATTCAGAGTCTACAGTTGCCCCGGGTCCCTTCAAGATCCACCGTTGTCTCCCAAACGCCGCCCCAGCTCAGCCACCGTTAATCACACAGACTAACGGGACCAACGGATGCTGAAGGAGTAGATGAATCCAATGGGACAGAAGTCTCAGCTTAATCACACAGACTAACGGGACCAACGGATGCTGAAGGAGTAGATGGATCCAATGGGACAGAAGTCTCAGCCACCGTTAATCACACAGACTAACGGGACCAACGGATGCTGAAGGAGTAGATGGATCCAATGGGACAGAAGTCTCAGCCACCGTTAATCACACAGACTAACGGGACCAACGGATGCTGAAGGAGTAGATGGATCCAATGGGACAGAAGTCTCAGCCACCGTTAATCACACAGACTAACGGGACCAACGGATGCTGAAGGAGTAGATGAATCCAATGGGACAGAAGTCTCAGCTTAATCACACAGACTAACGGGACCAACGGATGCTGAAGGAGTAGATGAATCCAATGGTACAGAAGTCTCAGCCACCGTTAATCACACAGACTAACGGGACCAACGGATGCTGAAGGAGTAGATGGATCCAATGGGACAGAAGTCTCAGCCACCGTTAATCACACAGACTAACGGGACCAACGGATGCTGAAGGAGTAGATGGATCCAATGGTACAGAAGTCTCAGCCACCGTTAATCACACAGACTAACGGGACCAACGGATGCTGAAGGAGTAGATGAATCCAATGGGACAGAAGTCTCAGCCACTGTTAATCACACAGACTAACGGGACCAACGGATGCTGAAGGAGTAGATGGATCAAATGGGACAGAAGTCTCAGCCACCGTTAATCACACAGACTAACGGGACCAACGGATGCTGAAGGAGTAGATGGATCCAATGGGACAGAAGTCTCAGCTACCGTTAATCACACAGACTAACGGGACCAACGGATGCTGAAGGAGTAGATGGATCCAATGGGACAGAAGTCTCAGCTACCGTTAATCACACAGACTAACGGGACCAACGGATGCTGAAGGAGTAGATGGATCCAATGGGACAGAAGTCTCAGCTACCGTTAATCACACAGACTAACGGGACCAACGGATGCTGAAGGAGTAGATGGATCCAATGGTACAGAAGTCTCAGCTTAATCACACAGACTAACGGGACCAACGGATGCTGAAGGAGTAGATGGATCCAATGGTACAGAAGTCTCAGCCACCGTTAATCTCACACAGACTAACGGTACCAACGGATGCTGAAGGAGTAGATGAATCCAATGGTACAGAAGTCTCAGCCACCGTTAATCACACAGACTAACGGGACCAACGGATGCTGAAGGAGTAGATGGATCCAATGGGACAGAAGTCTCAGCCACCGTTAATCACACAGACTAACGGGACCAACGGATGCTGAAGGAGTAGATGGATCCAATGGTACAGAAGTCTCAGCCACCGTTAATCACACAGACTAACGGGACCAACGGATGCTGAAGGAGTAGATGAATCCAATGGGACAGAAGTCTCAGCCACCGTTAATCACACAGACTAACGGGACCAACGGATGCTGAAGGAGTAGATGGATCCAATGGGACAGAAGTCTCAGCCACCGTTAATCACACAGACTAACGGGACCAACGGATGCTGAAGGAGTAGATGGATCCAATGGTACAGAAGTCTCAGCCACCGTTAATCACACAGACTAACGGGACCAAACGGATGCTGAAGGAGTAGATGGATCCAATGGTACAGAAGTCTCAGCCACCGTTAATCACACAGGCTAACGGGACCAACGGATGCTGAAGGAGTAGATGGATCCAATGGGACAGAAGTCTCAGCCACCGTTAATCACACAGACTAACGGGACCAACGGATGCTGAAGGAGTAGATGAATCCAATGGGACAGAAGTCTCAGCCACCGTTAATCACACAGACTAACGGGACCAACGGATGCTGAAGGAGTAGATGGATCCAATGGGACAGAAGTCTCAGCCACCGTTAATCACACAGGCTAACGGGACCAACGGATGCTGAAGGAGTAGATGGATCCAATGGGACAGAAGTCTCAGCCACCGTTAATCACACAGACTAACGGGACCAACGGATGCTGAAGGAGTAGATGGATCCAATGGGACAGAAGTCTCAGCCACCATTAATCACACAGACTAACGGGACCAACGGATGCTGAAGGAGTAGATGAATCCAATGGTACAGAAGTCTCAGCCACCGTTAATCACACAGACTAACGGGACCAACGGATGCTGAAGGAGTAGATGGATCCAATGGTACAGAAGTCTCAGCCACCGTTAATCACACAGACTAACGGGACCAACGGATGCTGAAGGAGTAGATGGATCCAATGGGACAGAAGTCTCAGCTTAATCACACAGACTAACGGGGACCAACGGATGCTGAAGGAGTAGATGGATCCAATGGTACAGAAGTCTCAGCCACCGTTAATCACACAGACTAACGGGACCAACGGATGCTGAAGGAGTAGATGGATCCAATGGTACAGAAGTCTCAGCTTAATCACACAGACTAACGGGACCAAACGGATGCTGAAGGAGTAGATGGATCCAATGGTACAGAAGTCTCAGCCACCGTTAATCACACAGACTAACGGGACCAACGGATGCTGAAGGAGTAGATGGATCCAATTGTACAGAAGTCTCAGCCACCGTTAATCACACAGACTAACGGGACCAACGGATGCTGAAGGAGTAGATGGATCCAATGGGACAGAAGTCTCAGCCACCATTAATCACACAGACTAACGGGACCAACGGATGCTGAAGGAGTAGATGGATCCAATGGGACAGAAGTCTCAGCCAGCGTTAATCACACCGACTAACGGGACCAACGGATGCTGAAGGAGTAGATGAATCCAATGGTACAGAAGTCTCAGCCACCGTTAATCACACAGACTAACGGGGACCAACGGATGCTGAAGGAGTAGATGAATCCAATGGTACAGAAGTCTCAGCTTAATCACACAGACTAACGGGACCAACGGATGCTGAAGGAGTAGATGAATCCAATGGTACAGAAGTCTCAGCTTAATCACACAGACTAACGGGACCAACGGATGCTGAAGGAGTAGATGAATCCAATGGTACAGAAGTCTCAGCCACCGTTAATCACACAGACTAACGGGACCAACGGATGCTGAAGGAGTAGATGAATCCAATGGTACAGAAGTCTCAGCTTAATCACACAGACTAACGGGACCAACGGATGCTGAAGGAGTAGATGAATCCAATGGTACAGAAGTCTCAGCTACCGTTAATCACACAGACTAACGGTACCAACGGATGCTGAAGGAGTAGATGGATCCAATGGGACAGAAGTCTCAGCCACCGTTAATCACACAGACTAACGGGACCAACAGATGCTGAAGGAGTAGATGGATCCAATGGTACAGAAGTGTCAGCTTAATCACACAGACTAACGGGGACCAACGGATGCTGAAGGAGTAGATGGATCCAATGGGACAGAAGTCTCAGCCACCGTTAATCACACAGACTAACGGGACCAACGGATGCTGAAGGAGTAGATGGATCCAATGGGACAGAAGTCTCAGCTAACCGTTAATCACACAGACTAACGGGACCAACGGATGCTGAAGGAGTAGATGGATCCAATGGGACAGAAGTCTCAGCCAGCGTTAATCACACCGACTAACGGGACCAACGGATGCTGAAGGAGTAGATGAATCCAATGGTACAGAAGTCTCAGCCACCGTTAATCACACAGACTAACGGGACCAACGGATGCTGAAGGAGTAGATGAATCCAATGGTACAGAAGTCTCAGCTTAATCACACAGACTAACGGGACCAACGGATGCTGAAGGAGTAGATGAATCCAATGGTACAGAAGTCTCAGCTTAATCACACAGGACTAACGGGACCAACGGATGCTGAAGGAGTAGATGAATCCAATGGTACAGAAGTCTCAGCTTAATCACACAGACTAACGGGACCAACGGATGCTGAAGGAGTAGATGGATCCAATGGGACAGAAGTCTCAGCCACCGTTAATCACACAGACTAACGGGACCAACGGATGCTGAAGGAGTAGATGAATCCAATGGTACAGAAGTCTGTTGTTCCAACACACACAATGTTTTAAAGGGTTTAAAGTCCAAATTTCGCCGGGGGTCGCCGCGGGACTCACTGGGTTAAGAACCCTGACGCTCTGAACGTTAACACGCATTGCTTGCGGTACAGTTTTGGAAAACAGAAGGACCTTTTTCATATCAGTGAAGTGAAATTCCTACACACCTTTTTATAAGCTTAAGGTTCCCACACGGCCATATCTCCACGGCCATATCTCCACGGCCATATCTCCATGTTACTGTTTAAAGAAGACTGAGGTGACCAACTAATCAGCTAACTGCGTCTCCTAACACCTGGGTGTAATGGATGAAGGACGCCAGAAAAGTGTTGTCACTGAAAAATACTGTTGGCTGCACACTTCTGATGTGTGTGTGTGTGTGTGTGTGTGTGTGTGTGTGTGGTCTGTTGATCCAGCCCCTCCCACTAAACGGTCAGAGCTCCGGAAGCAGAAGCCTCAGTCGTTCCAGGAAGCCATCGCCGCTGGTGACCAGCCACTCAGGAGCCAATCACAGGCGTCGTCAGAACGGAGCCTCGGCCAATTGGAAGGGCCGTCTGTGGCGTGTGACGGAGAGGACATAGAACACCTGCTGGCGGACGAGCCAATCAGTGAGTACCAGCACCATAATAACCCATTAGTACCACATCTAGAACCTGTGTGTTTAACCCTCAGCTGGTCCTGGTGGTGTTGGAACCAGCTGACCAGCACCATAATAACCCATTAGTACCACATCTAGAACCTGTGTGTTTAACCCTCAGCTGGTCCTGGTGGTGTTGGAACCAGCTGACCAGCACCATAATAACCCATTAGTACCACATCTAGAACCTGTGTGTTTAACCCTCAGCTGGTCCTGGTGGTGTTGGAACCAGCTGACCAGCACCATAATAACCCATTAGTACCACATCTAGAACCTGTGTGTTTAACCCTCAGCTGGTCCTGGTGGTGTTGGAACCAGCTGACCAGCACCATAATAACCCATTAGTACCACATCTAGAACCTGTGTGTTTAACCCTCAGCTGGTCCTGGTGGTGTTGGAACCAGCTGACCACTATAATATGCAATATATATATATATATATATATATATAGTCAATATCTATATAATATATAATATAATAATAATATGCCATTTAGCAGATGATAACACTTAGAGAGGACGGGAGGGTTTACCTGAGCTGGGCTTGGTCGGTCTCTGAGTCAATATCTATATAATAACATATAATATAATATAATATGCCATTTAGCAGATGATAACCCTTAGAGAGGACGGGAGGGTTTACCTGAGCTGGGCTTGGTCGGTCTCTGAGTCAATATCTATATAATATCACTTAGAGAGGACGGAAGGGTTTACCTGAGCTGGGCTTGGTCGGTCTCTGAGTCAATATCTTAACGTGGCCTTGAAATATAAAGAAAGGGTCCAGTTTTGATGGTTTGGGTGGAGTCCATCTCTGTGTACAGCATCTTTTGTTTCCAAAAAAGTGTCAATTATTGTGTTGTGTGTGTGTGTTGTGTTTGTGTGTGGGTGTGTGTTTGTTGTGTGTGTGTTGTGTGTGTGTGTGTGTGTGTTGTGTGTGTTGTTTGTGTGTGTGTTGTGTGTGTGTCTGTGTGTGTGTTGTGTGTGTTGTGTGTGTGTGTGTGTTGTTGTTGTTGTGTGTGTGTTGTGTGTGTGTGTGTATATAGACCCCAGCTAGTCCAGTGATCTTGGGACATCAGTGGCTTCACAGACATCCAGGAGTCTCCTAGGAGAGTTACCACGGCAACACCCGTGTCACGCTCTGAAGCGCACCCCCGGGCCCCCCGCCGGAGGGGGGATGACATTAGCGTGACGGACCAGACAGGAAACCGCATCTACCTCCCGACAGACAGACGACCTGTGAGGGGAAAAATTTTTTTTTTTTGGTGAGCTATCAGCCAATCACTGAGCTGCATTCTGATCCAGCTCCACCTCTCTCTCTCTGGGCGTCATTATTTACTGTCTTCTAGGCTGTGGTTTTACCCCAGTGCTCTGCGTAGCTCCCATAATGCATTGGGTTTGCTGGCTGTTCCCCAGCGAGGTGCTGAGAAGAAGAAGTGGCAGAGAAGGTGAGGTGCACACCCCAACACCCCAACACCCAAACCCTAACCCAAACACCCTAACCCAAACACCCCAACACCCAAACACCCCAACACCCCAAACACCCCAACACCCAAACACCCTAACCCAAACACCCCTAACACCCTAACACCCTAACCCAAACACCCCAAAACACCCAAAAACACCCTAACACCCAAACACCCTCTAACCCAAACACCCTAACACCCTAACCCTAACCCAAACACCCCAACACCCTAACCCAAACACCCTAACCCTAACCCAAACACCCCTAACCCAAACACCCTAACCCAAACACCCTAAAACCTAACCCAAAAAAACCCTAACCCAAACACCACCCAACCCCCTAACCCAACACACCAAAACACACACACACACACACACAATACCACACACACACACACACACGCTTCGAAAGTCTAGACATGTTTTCCTAATGTAATTATATGTAATGACCTGACTGATGTAATGAAACTGTTTCTGCAGCGTCAGCGCCAGGTGTTGGAGGAATTCTCAGCGCCTAACAGAGGTTACTTCAACAGGTATATACACATGAGACACCCACATTACACACCCACAATTATACACCCACATTATATACACCCACATTAGATACACAGTAGACACACACAGGAGTACACCCACAGGGAGTGACACCCACATTAGAGACACCCACAGGAGGACACCCACATTATAGACACATTATATACAACATTAGACACCCACATTGATTACACCCACAGTATAGACACAGTAGACACCCACAGGAGACACCAACAGGAGGATACACATTAGAGACCCACAGTATAGGACACAGTGATACACACCACAGTATACACCCACATTATAGACACAGGAGTACACCCACATGAGGACACCCACATTAGAGACACAGGAGAGACACAGCGAGAGATACACACGAACACCCACAGGATTACACCCACAAGGATGACAACAGTATACACCCAATAGAGACACAAGTATACCACCCACATTATACACCCACATTGAGAGACACAGAAGACACACAGTTATATACACAGGATACACCCACAGGATACACCCACATTTAGATACACATTATACACCCACATTATACACCCACAGGATAGACACAGGAGACACCCACATATATAGACATCATACACCCACATTATACACCCACATGATAACACAGTGAGGAGACACATGAGACACCAACATGTAGACACCCACACGGAATTATACACATTGATACAACCACATGAGACACCCACATGATATACACAGGATACACCCACATTAGATACACAGTATACACCCACATTAGACACCCACAGCGATATACACAGGATATACACCCACATTATAGAACACAGCGAGTATACACCCACAATGATACACCACACATTATACACCCACAGGATATACACATTATACCACCCACAGTATACACCCACATGATTATACACATTATACACCCACATTATACACCCACATTATATACACATTATATACACACATTATATACACATTATACACCCACATTATATACACATTATACACCACATTATACACACACATTATATTACACAGGAGATAACACATGATACACCCACAGTATATACACAGTTAGTAAGACACACACATAAACACAATAATACACCCACATTGACAACAAATATACACCCACAAATATAAACACACATTATATACACATCTATACACACACATTATATAAAAAATAACACCACATTTATTACACATTATACACCCACATTATATACACATTATACACCCACATTATATAACACATAGATAACACGTTACACACACATGAATACAAACATATACAACCACCATTATACACCCACATTAACACACCCAAAATACAACATTATACACCCACAAGACACCAACATTATATAACATTATACACCCACAGTTATAAACAACATTATAATACACATTATATTACATACATTATAAAACACTATACAACATTATGTCAAACATTAAAAACCAAAAAAATACACAAAAAAAAAAACATTATAACACCCACATTAAAAAAGATTAAACAACCAACATTATACAAAAAAAAAAAAACACATTAAATACACATTTCTAACACCCAAGATTATAAACAAAAAATAAAAACAAAAATATACACACATTATATACACATTATACACAATAAAATTATAAAAACATTATACACCCAAATTATAACACATTATACAACCCCACAAAAAAACAATTATACAAACACAAAAAAAAAAAATTAACACAAAAAAATAACAACCACATTATATACACATTATAAACCCAATTAGATAACACATTATACGCCCCACATTATATACAACATATACACCCACATATAATATACACATTATAAAAACAATTATACACCCACATTAAAAACAAATTAAACACCCACAAATACACCCACATTAAACACAAATACACCCATATATATACAAATTATAAACCCACAATTAATATACATTATAACACAAACATTATACACCCACAAAAATACAAATAAACACACCACATTAAATATACACACATTATTTTAAAATGAACTACAAATATAACCCCACATTAATAAAAAAAAATTATAATAAACATATTATACACCCAAAAATTTAAAAGACACACAATGTAGAAAAAAATATAAAATAAATATAAAATAAAAAACAATAATAAATATATAAATAATATATAATATTATAATAAATAGATATACATATAGATATAAATATATATAATACAAAAAACACACACACATAGTTATAAATATATATATACACATTATACACCACAGGATATACACATTATACACCCACATTATATATACACACGTGATATCTCTGATATATAATACACATACACACACACACACAGTAATTATTATAGTATATATATATATATATATATATATATATATATATATATATATATAATTATATAATATATATATATAATATATATATATATATATAACAAACATGATACACTACCGTTCAAAAGTTTTGGGTCACTTAGAAATGTCCTTGTTTTCCATGACAACATACATGAAAGGAGTTTGAATAGGAAATAAAAAGCAAAATGCATAGGAAAATGTAAGTCATTGACAAGGTTATAGAAATAAATGAATTTTTAATAGAAATAATAAATTGTGTCCTTTCAAACTTTGCTTTCGTCAAAGAATCCTCCATTGGCAGCAATTACAGACTTACTTGCAGACCTTTTGGCATTCTAGTTGTCAATTTGTTGAGGTAATCTGAAGGGATTTCACCCCATGCTTCCTGAAGCACTCCCACAAGTTGGATTGGCTTGATGGGCACTTCTTACGTACCATACGGTAAAGCTGCTCCCACAACAGCTCATAGCCTTCATTTCTCAGAACAAGAATAGACTGGTTTGGGCCATTTTGATCCTGTAATCGAACCCACAATTGCTGATGACTCCAGATACTCAACTAGTCTCAAGAAGGACAGTTTTATTGACTCTTTAATCAGCACAACAGTTTTCAGCGTGCTAAATAATTGCAAAAGGGTTTTCTAATGATCAATTAGCCTTTTTAAAATGATGAACTGGATTAAGCAAACACAAATGTGCCATTGGAACACAGGACTGATGGTTGCTGATAATGGGCCTCTGTACGCCCTATGTAGATTTCCATAAAAAATCAGCCGTTTCCAGCTACAATAGCCATTTACTGTCACGGTTTCTTCTTTTTTGTTCGGACGAGAGGCTGCCTCTCTTCCTTGACGTCGGGCAGGCTTCACGGCGGTCCGTCGTCTCCGGAAACAGTAACTAGCTGCCACAGTTGTATGTTTCGATGTTCGTTTGGTTTTGTCTTGATGTGTTACACCTGTTTTCGTTTAGCGCTCATTAGTGTCCTATAAGTTCTCGTTGTGTTTGTCAGGTGTTGTGTGTGATTGTACTTGCTGTCGCGTTTTCGTGCGCTACTGTTGGTTGTCCGTGCTTCGTTGTTTTCCTCCTCGGTTAGGGAGGGTTCTCGCAAATGTTAGTGCGCATTTTGTTTTACGCCTCGGTGTGTGCGTTATTTTCTCGCCTACGGGCTTTTTGGCTCGTGTTATGAGTGAGTGTTCACTAAAGTCTTTTGGACTAGTTTCTGCGTCCTGCGCCTGAATCCTGCACCACACACCACCTACAGCACCCACTGACATTTACAACATCAACAATGTCTACACTGTATTTCTGATCAATTTAATGTTATTTTTAAATGGACAAAAAAAAATTGCTTTCTTTCGAAAACAAGGAACCTTATAAGTGACCCCAAACTTTTGAACGGTTGTGTGTGTGTGTGTATCTATATATATATTATATATATATATATATATATATATATATATATATGTATCTATATATATATAGATTACACACACACACACACCACACACACACCACACGCGCTAGTATAGTATGTTTCTGAATAAAGTTGCTGTGTGTGTCCAGTCAAGTGGATGAGGAGTTTGGAGAGCTGGACGGCAGACAGAGAGAAGAGGGGGATGGAGAGGAGGAGGACGGGGAATCTTCTCGTCTCTGGGTGGATCAGTTCTCTCCTCAACACTACACTGAACTGCTCAGCGACGACGTGAGTGGGTGGAACGGGAGTGGGTGGAACGGGAGTGGGCGGAACTCCCGGGGAGTGGCGGAACGGGAATGGGTGGTGGAACGGGAGTGGGTGGAACGGGAGTGGGTGGAACGGGAGTGGGTGGAACGGGAGTGGGTGGAACGGGAGTGGGTGGAACGGGAGGGGGTGGAACGGGAGTGGGTGGAACGGGAGTGGGCGGAAGGGAGTGGGCGGAATGTGGGTGGGTGGAACGTGGGATGGGTGGAACAACAAAGGGGTGGTGGAAAACGGGAGAGTGGGTGGGAACGGGAGTGGGCGGAACGGGAGTGGGCGGAACGGGAGTGGGCGGAACGGGAGTGGCTGGAACGGGAGGGCTGGGCGTGAACGGGATGTGGGCGGAGAACGGAGAGTGTGGGCGGAACGGGAGTTGGGCGGAACGGGAAGTGGGCGGAACGGGATCCATCTTGTGGGCGGAACGGGAGTGGGCGGAATGTGGGTGGGTGGAACGTGGGGTGGGTGGAACGGGTGAGGGGGGTGGAACGGGACTGAAACCCACAATGGTGGAACGGGACAATGTGGGCGGCAACGGGAGTGGCTGGAACGGGAGTGGCTGGAACGGGAGTGGCTGGAACGGGAGTGGGCGGAACGGGAGGATCGGGGGCGGAAACGGGAACTGGTGGGCGGAACGGGAGTGGGCGGGAAAGGGACACGTGGGCGGAACGGGAACGTGGGCGGAACGGGATTGTGGCGGAACGGGATCTAAGTGGGTGGAACAATTGAACAATAATAGAAAACCAGATATTGACTCCTGTTCTGGGTGTAACAGTGTCTGTGTGTGTATCATTTCTGTGTGTGTAATGTGTGTGTAATGTGTGTGTGTGTGTGTGTGTGTGTGTAATGTGTGTGGTGTGTGTGTGTGTGTGTGTGTGTGTGTGTGGGTGTGTGTGTGTGTGTGTGTGTGTGTGTGTGTGTGGTGTGTGTGTGTGTGTAATGTGTGTGTGTGTGTGTGGTGTGTGTGTGTGTGTGTGTGTGTGTGTGTGTGTGTGTGTGTGTGTGTGTGTAATGTGTGTGTGTGTAATGTGTGTGTGTTGTGTGTGTGTGGTGTGTGTGTGTGTGTGTGTGTGTGGTGTGTGGTGGTGTAAGTGTGTGTGTGTAAATGTGGTGTGTGTGTGTGTGCGTGTGTGTGTGTGTGTGAGGTGTGCATGTGTGTGTGTGTGTGTAATGTGTGTGTGTGTGTGTGTGTGTTGTGTGTGTGTAATGTGTGTGTGGGTGTGTGTGTGTAGTTCACCAACCGCTGTTTGCTGAAGTGGCTAAAGCTCTGGGACCAGGTGGTGGGTGTTGGACGAGAAAGGAAGACACATCGCCCACCCCCAGCGAGAGGCCCCGACCACAACACAGCCAATCAGGGCCACAACAGACAAAACATAATGAGGAAAAAGAATAGAAAAAAACAAAAAAAAAAGACTAAACGAAAAAGACTACAAAAAAAAAAAGCAAAAACAAGAAAAATAAAAAGACAGAAAAAAAAAAAG
>JAGTTL010001104.1:0-17756 GCA_036851935.1 Coregonus suidteri
TTCTCTATTGGGGCACTTTTACCTCTGTCTTCTTTTATTGGGGCCCTACTTCCCCTCTGTCTTCTCTATTGGGGGTACTTTACCCCTGTCTTCCCTATTTGGGGATACTTCACCTCTGTCTTCTTATTTGGTCATACTTTTACCTCGGGCTTTTCTATTTGGTCAACTTTACCCCCTTTTTTCTCTTTGGGGGATACTTCACCTCGTCGTTCCTTTTTGGGATAAATTTTCCCCCTTTTCTTCTTTTTTGGGGGTACTTCCCTTCTTCTCTATTTGGAAGTAGCTTTTTTGTGATTTACTTCATGTGGAACCCCTTCCACAATGACCCAGTTAACGTTTGCAAAAACCGGTTTTTTCAGTGAAGTGGAATGAAAAAAATCTTCCCCTCCCCCATAGAAAACGGACTTTATTGATATTCTTTTCCCGAAACATTCTTGCCTTTACCTTTGATGATGATGTCCAAACACTTCCGGAAAGAAAACCCCGGGGCCTTTTTTGGTGTTTTTCCCCACTTGTTCGAAGTGACTTTGGCCTTTTCAGTTTTCCACTTGTCCTTTGGGAAGTAGAAGATTTTCTAAAATTGGTTCCCGGGTTTGGGCTCTGTCTTGACCACAGGTAGTTTGGGAACCTGGAGCCATCTGACCTGTCTTTTACCACAGGAGGGTTGGGGTTTTAAAACCCCCGGGGATTTTTCCCAATTCCCGGGACATCTGTTTGACCACAGGTAGTGGTTTTTAACCTGGAGCCCAATTCCCGGGGCCCCATGGGCTTTACCACAGGGAGTGGTAACCTGGAGTCCATCTACTCTGTCTTGAACCCCAAAAGGGTAGTTGTTTAAAACCCGGGTCCCTCTGCATCACAAAGGGGTTTTTGGGGGCCCTTAATTTGGGGGGGCGGGGTGGTGGTAATGGGCTGGGTGGAAAAGGGGGAATTTGGGATGAAAAAACTAAAAACATGGTTTCCCGGTTTTCCCGTGTTTGATGCCATTCTATTTGCTCCCTTCCAGGGCATTATTAAAGAGCCGTCCCCCTCACAGCCTCCCTGATCTTTATTGCATTTCAGTTCTGTTGCGGGACTTGATGTCGTAGGGGGTGTGCGACAAAAAAGCCCGCCTTTTAAATTTTCTGGCACATGTGGGAAAAATCCCGTATGAGGTCCCAAAATGCTCGTCGCGAACAAATTTGTAAAAAGGGGGAAACCCCGGGCTTCTTTATTTTTATCTGTGCATTTTTACTTTTTGCTTTGTTTAATGTCCTTTATGTGAAAACCTTTTTTTCCCAGAAGGCATGATATGGGACAAACTGCTTCCCCCACCATAGAGGAAATCATGCCCCGCCCCGTCCAGTCTTTTTTCTTTACTAAAATGTCCAAAATCAGCCTTTACTTTTTGGGTTTATAGCCCAAGGTACAATCTCCAAAACTCACCAGCTGGCCCGTGTTAATCTCCATACTCACCGTGTCCCTGTGTCCAAACTCCAACTAACCCCGCTGGCCCCGGTTTTCTCCCTAAATCAAACCCGCTGGCCCGGGGTCAAACTCCAAAACCCCACCAGGGCCCTGTTTCAATCTCCAACTCACCCCGCTGTCCCCCGTGCAATCCCATACTTTTCCCCCTGTCCCCCGTTCAAACCCAACCCACCACTGGCCCCGTTCAATCCCATACGCACCAGCTGTCCCTGTGTCAATCCCCCAACCTCACCAGGGGGCCCGGGGGCAAACTCCCCTTTTCTCACCAGTGGTCCTTTTTTTAATCTCCATACGCAAAACCCGCTGTTTCCCCGTGTCTCTCCATACTCCCCCAGCTGCCCCGTGTTTTAAAACTCCATACTCACCCGCTGTCCCCCTAGCAAAAGGGGGACATAGGCCCTGCGGCCCCCCCCCGCAACAGTGGATTTTTTAGTGTGAATTTCCTTTTCTGATGAGGGCACTCACCTCAGGGTTTTCCTGGTTGATGATCACTCACCTCAGTGTTCTCTTTGTCTGAGGGGTCCAAACCCCCCTTTAGTGTTCCCCCTGGTTTTGTGAGGTTTTACTCACCCCAGTGTTCTCCTGGGGCTGATGATTCCCCTACCCCAGTTTTTCCTGGCCAAAGAGTCCCTTTACCTCAGTGTTTTCCTGGTCTAGAAAATTAACTCACCAAGGGTTTTTACGGGGCTATGAGGGCCTCACCTAAATGTTCTCCTGGTCTGATTTTAGTCCCCTCACCTCAGTGTTTCCTGGTCTGATGGGCCCTCACCTCAGTGTTCTCCTGGTTTTGGGTGAGTCACTAAACCCCAGTGTACTTCCGGGGCTGATGGTCCCCTCACCTAAGGGTTTTTTTTGGTTGATGTTCATCACCTCATTTTTCTCCCAGGCGGGGTGAGTTACCACCTAAGTGTTCTCTTGGTCTGATGATCACTCACCTCAGGTTCTCTTGGGCTAAAGAGTCACCCCCTCAGTGTTTTTTCCTGCCCACATTTTAAAACTCTTTTTCATTCTTGGAATTTGTTTGGACCCAACCCGGGCCTTTCCCCCAGGGATTTAAAACTTGACGTCCCCCCTTTCTGTCACGGGCCCCGACCGGGGGCGCTTTTATTTTGAGTCAGGGGGTGTAAATTTCCCTTTTTGTGTTTGTTCATGTGTAGGATATAGTATGTTAGATTATTTGGCCGGTTTGGGGTTTCCCAAACAGAAGGGAGCCGGGCGCCCGTTGCTCTGAAATTTGGGGAAACCCTACTTTTGGCGCCTATTGGCACTAGGGGGTTGGTTTGGGTTTTTGTTCCGTTAAGGTATGTTGTTTGTGTCCCCACCTTTGGGTTCAGTTTCGTTTAGTTTTTTGTTTTGGTTTTTGGTTTTTTGTTTTTAATAAACATTGTGCATATCAAAGCTGGCCCCCTCCCTCCGTTTTAAAGAACCCAAAAGTGACAGAAAATCCCAAACCCAAAGAGGGCCAAGCAGCCGGGGCCCAGGCGGAGAGAGTAGCCCTGTCCAGGTGGGCAATTGATTGGGCAGGGAGGAGATCTTACGGTAGGTCATGGCCTTGGAAGGAGATTCAGGCTGGATGATCCGCCGTCCTTGAGGAGACAGTGGAGAGGCCGCGTATGAAAGAGGAGCACAGCCGCAACAGTGCCGACGAGGAGACCCCGAGGGCAACCCCAATAAATTTTTGGGGGGGCAACCCGGGTGTGATGACGAGGAGCAGGAGGCCGTGGAGGCGAATCCTGCAGGTTAGGAGGAGAATGCCACCATGTAGGGGGCTATTGTTCAGAGGAGCAGGAGTTTAGTCGGTCAGAGGGAGGCGCTACAGGAGGCTAAAAAGGGAGTAAGGAAAGTGTAGAGGCACGGCGAGAGGGAGCTGGTTTAGCAGCAGAAGGAGCGGGGGTTATAAATAAAGGAACCAAGCCAGTGGTGCGCGTCGCCAGCCCGCCCCCCGGCCTGTCCTCCCTCACTCGCAACCACGCCAGTGTGCGCGTCGCCCGCCCGGTCCCTGCCTGTTCCTGCTTCTCCTCGCAACCAAGCCTAGTGGTCCGCGTCCGCCAGCCCCGGCCCGGCCGCGTCCCTGTCCCCGCTACTCGCACTCAAGCAAGTGGTGCGTGTCGCAGTTCAGTCCGCCCTTCCTGCTACCCCGCACTAAGCCAGTGGTGCGTGTTCCCCAGTACGGCACGACCCGTTCCTGCTCACTCGCACCAAGCCAGTGGTGCGCCGGCGCCAGCCCGGCCCGGGCCTTGGTCCTCCTGCCTCGCACCAAGCCAGTGGTGCGCGCGTCGCCCCCCTCCTCGCCCTGCCTGTTCCTGCTCCTCGAACACAAGCCACGTGGTCCCATGTCGCCAGTCCTGGTCCAGCCCGTTCCTTCATGCTCCCCAGCACTAAGCCATGGTGCGTTTTCCCAGTACTGCCCCGACCGTTTCCTGCCTCCTCGCACCAGAGCCAGTGGTGCGCGTCAGCCAGCCCCCGCCACTGCCTGTTACGGCCTCCTCGCATACAAAGCCAGTTGGTCCGATTTCCGCCAGCCCGGCCCAGCCTGGTCCCGCTCCTCGCACCAGCAAGTGGTGCGTGTCGCCAGTTTCGGTCCGGCCCGTTCCTGCTCCCCGCACTAAGCCGAGTGGTGCGTGTTCCCAGTACGTCCCGACCCGTCCATGCTCCTCCACCAGCCAGTGGTGCGCGTCCGCCACCCGTCCCGGCCTGGTCCTCGCTCCTCTGCACCAAAAAAAAAAAGCCAGTGTGCGCCGATTCCGTCCATCCCGGCCCGGCCTGTTCCCTGCTTCCTCGCACCACGGATTGGTGCGCGTCGCCAGCCTGGTCCGGCCTGTTTCCTGCTCCCGCACCAGGCCATGGGGTGAGCGTCGTCCACTCGTCCGTCCCGTTCCTGCCTCCCCGCACCAAGCCAGTGTGCGCAGTCGTCAGTCCCGGCACAGCCGCGTGCCTGTTCCACCGGTGCCTAGTCAGTTGTGATTGTGTCCCATCCGCCACGACCCGTGCCCCTGTTCCACAACCGGTCAGCTGCTCCACTTCCGGAGCCAGAGCACATCCGCTTCACCGGGGTCCATTTCAGCTCCGGTCATCTGCTGCGCACTCCGGAGCCAGAGCAATCCGCCGCTCACCGGTGTCCAGTCGCTGCGCCGGTCCACGGCTCTACTTTACATCCGTAGCCAGAGCAGTCCGCGTCCACCGGTGCCTGGTCCAGCTCTGTCATCTTCTCCACTCCGGTGCCAGAGAAGGGTCGCTATCACACCGGAGTCTCAGTCCCAGACTCCGGTCAGCAGCTCCACTCCGGAGCCCAGAGCATGTCCGCTCCACACCGGTTGCCCGGGTCCAGCTCCGGTCAGCGGCTCACAGTCCAGACCCAGACTCATCAGCCCTCTTCCAGGGTTCGGGGGTCCCCACACCAGGGTCCCAACAGGCTTGGCGTATAGTTGGGAGGAAGGAGAGGGGAAGCAACGCGCCGAGGTCTAGGACCATACCAGGGGCGCCAACAGGGAGGCGAATAGTTGAGAGGTCGTCACGTCAGAGCAGGATCCTAGGTCGAATGCCCACACCGGCCCCTACCCTTTTATGGTTTATGTTGGTTATATCTAATATAATGTATATATATCTAATATATATATATGATATAGGTTGATGATATATATATCAACCCACAAAACCCTCCAACCACTCCTGGGACCACCTCAACCCACCCTCCAACACCTCCTGGGACCACCACCACCCACCATCCAACCCCTCCTGGGCCACACCCCACCCACGCTCCAACCCCCCCTGGGACCACCCCAACTCCACCCTCCAACCCCCTTCTAGGGACCACCCCACCCACACCTCCAACACGCTCCTGGACCACCCCAACCACCCTCCAACCCCTCCTGGGGACCACACCCCAACCCCCCCTCCGTACCCCTTCCTGGGACCCAACCCCCACCCATCCACTCTCAACCCCTCCCTGTGCCCACCCCAACCCACCCTCCAACCCCTCCTGGGACCACCCCAACCCACCCTCGCAACCCCTCCTTGGACCACCCCAACCGCACCCGCCATCCCCTTCTGGAGCCTACCACACCCACCCCTCCATGGGATCACCCCAACCCACCCTCCAAAACCCCTCCTGGGACCACCCCAACACACCAACCTGATCTCCATTAAATGAAATACTAAATGAGGTACAACATTTGCACAAAAATATAATTAACGGTCATCTGTTGGGTAAACCCACTACAGGATTTATTTTATGGTTTCAGCGCCCAAATTCTTTTGGGGGTTTTTTTTTTTGTTGGCAATTTTGTTGTTTGGCTAGCCCATGGGATCCCTTAGCAGTGGGATAGTTCTGAATACATTATATCTATAAAGTGCTGATCCAATGAGGTGTTGGGTGTTTGACCATCTATAGTTCCAACATCTTTTTAGCTGCTTTTCCGACCTGAACAACTATTTCTTAGATAATAGGCATCTGCTAAATAACTCAAATGTAAATGTAAGTATAAATCATTTCATCAAATTCCTTACATAAAGCAAACCAGACCATTTTTCTTGTTGTTTTGTTAAATTGACGTTCAGCCCAGAGGCACACTCCAACATTCACAACAATTGTACAACACAAAGCATTTTGTGTTTACTGATCTGCAGAGATCAGAGGAGTACTTAAGTACTTTACAACCACTGGTTAAGCGCTCTTTCTTATCTAGCTCGACTATGAACTTGCCTCTGCTTATCTATACATCTGTGCTAACATTAGCCTATTTCTGTACCACAGAAAATAACATTTTAACGAGTTGTAAAACCCAACTTCTATCAGACAGAATAGTTCTGTAGATTCAGACGTACTCATCACCAATCTGTTGTTATGTCTCGTGGGTTTTCATACACACGTCTGTATAACAAGTCACTAATGATGAGACAGGAGACAGGAATCAGTTCAACCATTATCTGAGTACGTGATCATCTCAACAGCATACAACCCCCGATGATGCTTCTGCAGCACACACCCCACTATGACAACAAATACATAACGAAGTAAATGGACACAAACAAAACTCATAGAGGAATATTAATGTTTCAGTCTGTATAAAGTAGGGCCATTGTGGATAAGGGTCAGTAAGGTCAGTATGTTTTGATAACTGGTTGCAGAGGTAGACATAAACATCATAAGGTCCCATTATAATCACAGTGAAGTAGAGGTGGGAAGCTAAAAGCAGACATGGGACAGTGAGACGGTGATTCAGGAGGTCAGGGGTTGAAACACTAGATCAGGACAGGTAGAAATGGCAAGGGCTGGCAATAGACACAGATACACATTCTGATCATGACCTCAGACCTGACCTGAGACACCCAAGACAGAAGATGCCATAGCAAAGTCCTGTCCAGTAGGCATATTGGATTTTCCTTTCATCAAAGATCCAACACATTGGAAATGTGTCCAGTTTGTGTGTGTTGTGTGTCCAGTGTGTGTGTGTTTGGTCGAGTGTGTGTGTGTGCATCAAGTTGTCTTTGTGTGTGTGTGTCCAGTGTGTGTGTGTGTGTATCCAGTGTGTGTGTGTGTGGTGTTGTGTCCAGTGTGTGTGTGTCCAGGTGTGGTGTGTGTGTATGTACCAGTGTGTGTCCCGGTGGTGTGTGTTGTGGTGTGTGTGTGTCCAGTGTGTGTGTGTCTCAGTTGTGTTGTGTGTGTGTGTGTGTCATTGTGTGGTGTTGTGGCAGTGTGTATGTCCAGTGTGTGTGTGTGTGTCCAGTGTGTGTTATGTCCAGTGTGTGTGTGTGTGTGTGGTTTCTGTGTGTGTGTTCAGTTGTGTGTGGTTGTGTCCTTAGTGTATGTGTGTGATAGTTGTTGTCCTGGCGTGTGTGTGCGCAGTGTGTATGTGTGTGTGTGTGGTGTGTGTGGTGTGTGTGTGTGTGGTGTGTCCGTGTCTAGTGTTTGTGTGTGTGGTCCAGTAACATGTGTGTGTTGGTGTGTGTGTGGTCTGGTGTTTGTGTGTGTATGTGGTGTGTCTAGTCAAGTGCTTTTGTGTGTGTCCAGTGTGTGTTTTCCAGTGTGTTGTGTTCAGTTGTGTGTGTGTGTTGTTCTAGTGTGTGTGTGTGTCCAGTGTATATAAGTGGTTGTGTGTGTGTGTCTGGTGTGTGTGTGTGTATGTCTGGTGTGTGAGCGTGTGTCCTAGTAATTTCCAGTGTGTGTGTGTGTCTAGTGTGTGTGTGTGTGTCCAGTGTAGTTGTGGGTGTGTGTGTGTGTGGTCTGGTGTGTGTAACTGTGTATGTCTTAGTGTGTATGTGTGTGTGTGTTTCCAGTGTGTACGTGTGTGTCTAGTGTGTGTGTGTGTGTGTACCCAGTGATATGTGTGTGTGTGTGTGTGTCCAGTGGTCATCAATGAATGTGTTGTGTGTGTGTCCAGTGTATAAATTTGTGGTGTGTGTGTGTGTCTGGTGTGTGGTGTGTGTGTGTACAGTGTGTGTGTGTGTCCAGGTGTGTGTCAGTGTGTGAGTTTGTCCAGTGTGTGTGTGTGTGTTTTTTTTGTGTGTGTCCAGTGTGTGTGTGGTGTGTGTGTGTCCAGTGTATTTGTTTTTGTGTGGGTTGTGTGTGTTTCTAGTGTGAAGTGTGGTCCCAGTGTGTGTGTCCAGTGTGTGTGTTTGTCCAGTGTGTGTGTGTGTGTGTTTGTCCAGTGTGTGTGTGTGGTGTGTGTCCATGTGGTGTGTGTGTGTGTGCTGTGTGTGTGGTGTACAGTGTTGAGTGTGTCCAGTGTGTGGTGTGTGTAATGTCCAGTGTGAGTGTGTCCAGTGGTTGTGTGTTTGTCCCAGTGTGTGTGTGTGTGTGTCTCGTGTGTGTGTTGTGTCCCATGTAATGTGTGTGTGTGTGTCCCTGGTTTGTGTGTCCCAGTGTGAGTGTGTCCCCAGGTGTGTGTGTGTCCAGTGTGTGTGTGTGTGTGTAATTTTGTACAGTGTGTGTGTCCAGTTGTGTGTGTCCAGTGTGTGTGTGTGTTGTGTGTGTCGTCCAGTGTGTGTGGTGTGTATGTTCCAGTTGTGTGAAGTTTGTCCCAGTGTGTGTGTGTGTTTGTGGTGTGTCCATTGTGTGTGTGTGTTGTTTGTGTGTGTGTGTTGGTGTGTGTGTGTGTGTGTGTTCCAGTGTGATGTGTGTGTGTGTGTTTGTATGTGTCGCAGTGTGTGTGTGTGTCAGTGTGTGTGTGTCCAATGTGTGTGTGTTGTCCAGTGTGTGTGTCCCAGTGTGTAGTGTGTGTCCTATGTGTGGTATGTGTGTGTCTGTGTCCAGTGTATGTGTGTGTGTGTGTCTGGGTTTCTTGTATTTTGAGACTGTACTGGGAACCACACCAACTTATATACACACCTTTCGTATTAGGACCTTTGGACCAAGTTAAGGAACCAAAGAAGCATGGTCCTAACAAGGCAACCACTGAATAGCCTGGAGAATAGCTAAATATGCCTGGTTTGAAAATCACGTAAAACTGTCATGTTCCCTAATAAAGGCGGTATTGTTTGTAGGCCCCCTATGGGGACCACACAGTACGTGCACATGTTGTATACTTGGATGAGGCCGAGAACATCAAGCACCCTCTATAGGGACACATTTTAGTGACGCAGTATTTTTCTCATTGGAATTGGCAGAGAACATCATGACTTTTCTGATTGGACTGTAGAAGCTGGCTCAGTGATTTGTTGTGATTTGTCAACATCCATATGCTGTGTGTCCACTGACTGCCAACTGACAAATCAAGAAGGTCTCTAAAATCATGCCCTTTTTTAAAATTCATTTTTTAAATATGCCTCAATTGTATTATTATAAATTTCCAGCCTACTCCTAGTAATACAGTTAACTTGTTTAATGCTCAAATATCAATGTCATGTTATACTGTAATACCAGTGGCTAAAATATTCATGCTTTTTGGGATTGGTTTAACCCTTAACAGTGAAAACTTTATTAGAAAACCAGTTTTGTTCTCCGTTTTTCTTTGCCCTTATTGGGACACCCTTACAAATTTCAATCTAGTAGTGGTATGTATCCATGTTGTACAGTTGGTGGTCAAAAGTTTGTTTGAGATGACCACAAACTATAATTTTTCACAAAGTCCCTGCTGCCTCAGTTTTTTTATGATGGCAATTTGCATATACTTCATACTTCAGAATTATTGAAGTAGTGATCAGATGAATTGCAATTAAATTGCAAGTCCGCTTTGCCATGAAAAACAACATGTCGCACTGCAATTTCAGCCCTGCTGCCACAAATACGGACCAGCTGACATCATGTCAGTGAATTCATCTCGTTAACACTGTGAGAGTGTTGACGAGGACAAGGCTTGTAGCATCACTCTGTCATGCTGATTGAGTTAGGAATAACAGACTGGAAGCTTCTTTAAAAGAGGGTGGTGCTTGAAATCATTGTTCCTTCTCTGTTTACCATGGTTTACCGTGCAAGGAAACGCGTGCCGTCATCATTGCTTTGCACAAAAATGGCTTCACAGGCAAGGACAATTGCTGCTAAGTAATATTGCAACCTAAATCACCCATGGTATCAGTATCGCATCAAGAACTATCAAGAGAGAGAGATTCATGTTGTGAAGAAGACAAAAGGGAGGATTGATTGTGTACTAACAGTGGGGAAAAAAAGGGAGCTGAGCACGCCCACCCATTCATCATTCGAGAGCGACGGGCTGTAGTGGAACAGTGTTGAGAGCTCAAGTTCCTCAGTGTCCACATCACCCAACCTACTATCATGGTCCAAACACAATACGACCAAGACAGTCATGAAGAGGGCACGACAAAACCTATTCCCTCCTTCCAGGAGAACTGAAAAGATTTGCATGGGTCCTCAGCTCCCAAATAATTATATGACATACTGCACCATCGAGAGCATCCTGACTGTTTTGCATCACCGCCTGGTATGGCACATGTCGGCCTCCGACCGCAAGGCACTACAGAGGGTAGTGGCGTACGGCCCAGTACAATCACTGGGGTTCAAGCTTCCTGGCCATCCAGGAACCATCTATACAAAAGGTGGTGTCAGATGGAGGCCTAGAAATGGTGCAAGACTCAAGTCCGACGCCTAGTCATAAACTTTTTTCTCTACTGCTACCGGCCACGCAAGCGGTTACCGGAGCGCCAAGTCTAGGTCCAAAAGGCATAGTGTCCAAATAAAATGGTGAATTTGATTTGATTCAATTTGGTTGTGAAGAAGGCTTCAGGGCGCCCAGAAAAGTCCAGCAAGCGCCTGACCGTACTCCTAAAGTTGATATCAGCTGGCGGGATCCGGGGCACCACCAGTGCAGAGCTTGCTCAGGAAGTTCAGCAGGCTAGGTGTTAAGTGCATCTGCAATGCACAGTGAGGCGAAGACTGTTGGGGAGGATTGCTCTTGTGTCCAAGAGGGCAGCGAGTTAAAGCCACTTCTCCTCCTGGAAAGACATCATGGACAGACTGATATTCCTGCAAAAGGTACAGGGATGGACTGCTGAGGACTGGGGTCATTTTTCTGATTGTTTGTTGGGCAATCCAGAAAAAAGCTTGTCCAGAGAAGACAGTGTGAGCGCTACCATACAGTCCTTGTGTCCCATGCCAACAAGTAAGCATCCTGAGACCATTCATGTGGTGGGGTTGCTTCTCAGCCTAAGGAGTGGCTCACTCACAAACGATTTTTCCTAAGAACACAGCCATGAATAACGAGATGGGTAACAACACATCCTCCGAAGCAACTTCTCCCAACCACCAACACATTTTTGGTGATGAACAATGCCTTTTCCAGCATGATGGAGCACCGTGCCATAAGGCAACAGTGATACACTGATTGCTCGGGGAACCAAACATCAACATTTTTGGGTCCATGGCCAGGAACTCCTCCCCAGAAAACCTTGAATCCCATTGAGACTTGTGGTCAAGTCCTTCAAGATGCGTTTGGACAAACAAAAACCCACAAATTCTGAAAAAATATCCAAGCATTGATTAATGCAAGAATGGACTGCCATCAGTCAGGATGTGGCCAGAAGTTAATTGACAGCATGCCAGGGCGGATTTGCAGATGTCGTGAAAAAGAATGGTCAACACTGCAAATATTGACGTCCTTTTGCATAAACTACAAATGGTAATTGTCAATACAAATCCTGTGACACTTATGGAATGCTTGTAAGTCTACTTCAGTATACAATGAGTAACATCTTACAAAAAATATCTAAAACACTGAAGAGCAACTTATTTCCAGGAGCATCTTTCTCTGACATTGTCCAGAGGCAAGATATATTGACATCCAGAGAGGGTTCCTAGGACCAGGCCCAAAATGAAAAGCCTGACCTAAACTTTAAGTGCTTTTTGGGTGCACGCGGCAGAACCCCGTTTGAGCTAGAAACCACCCGATCAACCACATGACCGTTCCTATGGTCCTCCCCGATCTGTGGCACGCCTACCCTTGACCATGTGGAATTAACGCTTTACAGTGAAAACAAGGGTGTATTCTTCTAACAGTTGACGCTTGACCTCTCTCTCCTCATAGGAATACATTGCCTGTTGCCCTAAACTTCAACCTGATGGCGGATGTGGGTTGTGATTGGCATATGAAGAGGTCAAACTGTCTTCAATGACCACCCATCAGGGCCACTACAAGGATTACCTGTGTTTTGATTTTAAGCTTACTGGAGCAACCGGAAGTGGTTATTGATGCCTAAACCTGGTTTTAGATTTCACTCCCTGCAGTTAGTGAAAAACACTGCATTGCAACCCTTTGGTATATATCAGTCAGTTCTTAACGTAAAGACTTGAACCACAGGATTCTGTAAAAGCGTGTCCCAAGGAGGATATATGATTTACTTTCAGCTTCCTGTAATAACAGGAAGTGCCTTCCAATTGGGGGTCATAGGGGCTGTTACGAAGGTTAAAAAAATTCATCGATCTTTCATACTTTCATTTATGTGATGTAGGCAACCCTCATAACTCGTACACATTAGCAAACCTGTTTTTCTGAGGTTCCAAGGTAAGTACAGGTGGCTTGTGAAAGTCTTCACCCCCCTTGGCATTTTTCCTACATTTTTGTTGGGCTCTTAAAACACCTGTGATTAAACAAAACTCGAACTTTTTGGGTGTTGTCCTGTATTAATTTGATTTACACAACATGCCTACCACTTGTGGAGATGCAGAAATATTTTTTGTGTGATCCACCTTTGGGCAGCATATTACAAGCTCTTTGCAAGTCTCCTTGGGTTAAGTCTCTATAAAGCTTGGCACATCTAGCCATGGATTTTTGCCCAGTCGTTCAAGGCAAACCTGCTCCAGCTCCTTCAAGTTGGATTGGGTTTTCCGCTGGTGTACAGCAATCTTTCAGTCATACCACAAGATTTCTCAATTGGATTGAGGTTCTGACTTTGACGAGGCCATTCCAAGACATTTAAAATGTTTCCCCTTAAACCAATCAAGTTGTTCCTTTTAGGCATATGCTTAGGGTCCATTGGTCCCTATTGGAAGGATGAACCTCCGTCCCATCTCACATCTGTTGGAAGACTGAAACCAGGTTTCCTCAAAAAAATGTCCCTGTATTTAGTGCCAATCCATTGTCTCTGGACCTGTTTTGAAAGAGCTCCTTTGGTCCTCATGGTGCCATTTTGCATGGTTGGTGCCACTTGCTTAGTGGTGTTGCACGACTCTGGGGCCTTTCAGAACAGGTTTATATATCCTGAGATCATGTGACAGATCATGTGACACTTAGAATTGCACACAGGGCGACTTTATTTTACTAATTATGGTGACTTTCTGAAGGTAATTGGTTGCACCAGGATCTTAGTTAGGGCTTCATAGCAAAGTTGTGAAATATATGCACGCACTCACAGTTTTTCCGTAATTTCTCTTTTTTTTTTCCACTTCACCAATTTGGACCCAATTTAGTGGGGTATTCCATTCCATGCATCGCAATACACATCTATTTAAATGAACAGGTTTTGTAATGCCCAACAAAATAGGAAAAACCGCCAAGAGGACGATGAATACTTTTGCAAGGCAATGCACTGATATTCATCAATTTCGAGTCTTTTTCCACGCTATTGAGTGATTTGTCTGGGGGTCATAGCTTTAAACATGTCTAATGAACGATGAGGGGAGAAATGCATATGTGAGTCTCGAGCTAATCGGTACCATGGATATAAGAAGGGCTTGCCCCTGAAACACTTTGTAACTTAACTGCACTCCTGACATCATACTTGAGTAATTGGATTGAGCCACTAGCAGCATCTATATACACTGCTAGAAAAATAAAGGTAACACTAAAATGACACACTCCGAGATATGGAATGAATGAAATACTCTTATTAAATACTTTTTTCCTTTACATAGGTTTTGAATGTGCTGACAACCAAATCGCCGATCAAAAATTATCACTTGGAAGATCAAATGTATCAACCCATGGAGGTCTAGATAATTGGAGTCACACTCAAAATTAAAGTGTAAACCACACTACAGGCTGATCCAACTTTTGATGTAATGTCCCTTACAAAACAGTCCAAAATGGAGCTCAGTAGTGTGTGTGTGCCTCCACGTGCCCTGTATGAACCCCCCTACAATGCCTGGGCATGCTCCTGATGATGTTGGATGGATGGTCTCACTGAGGGATCTCCTCCCAGACCTGGACTAAGCATCCGCCAACTCCTGGCCAGTCCTGTGTTGCAACGTGGCGTTGGTGGAATGGAGCGAGACATATGATGTCCCAGATGTGCTCAATTGGATTTCAGGTCTGGGAACGGGCCGGGCCAGTCCCATAGCATCAATCCCTTCCTCTTGCAGGAACTAACTGACACACTCCGAGCCACACTGAGGGTCTAGCATTGTACCTTGCATTAGGAGGAACCCAGGGCGCCAACCGCACCAGCATATGGTTCTCACAACGGTCTGAGGATCTCTATCTCGTACCTAATGGCAGTCAGGCTACCTCTCTGGCGAGCACTGGAGGGCTGATGACGGCCAGCCCCAAAGAAATGCCGACCTACCACAGCCATCGACTGATCCACCCGCCAAACCGTAACCCGGTCCATAGCTGTAGTGATGTTGCAGGCAGCAGAACGTTCTCCACGGCGTCTCCATACTCTGTCACGTCTGTCCCGGGCATGTTCCTCAGTGTGAACCTGTGCTTTCATCTGTGGAAGAGCAACAGGGCCCCCAGTGGGCGAATTTGCCAATCTGGTGGTTCTCGTGGCAAATGCCAAACAGTCCTGCACGGTTGTTGGGCGTCTGTAAGCACAGCCCCACCTTGTGGACGTTCGGGCCCTCATACCATCCTGTTTCTGACCGGTTTGAGCAGACACATGCACATTTGTGGCCTGCTAGGAGGTCATTTTTGTCAGGGCTCTTGGCAGTGCTTCCTCCTGCTCCTCCTTGAACAAAGGCGGAGGTCGGCGGTCCCTGCTGCTGGGTTGTTGCCCTCCTACGGCCTCATCCACACGTCTCCTTGATGTTACTGGCCTGTCTCCTGGTAAGCGCCTCCATGGCACTGGACACTACGCTGACAGACACAGCAAACTTTCTTGCCACAGCTCGCATTGATGTACATCCTGGGAGTGATCTGCGCTACCTGATTCAATTGTTGTGGGTTGTAGACTCCATCTCATGCTACCACTAGAAGTGAAAGGCAACCGCCATGCATTCAAAAAGTGACCAAAACATCAAGCCAGAAAGCATAGGACTGAGAAGTGGTCTGTGGATCACCCACCTGCATAAACACACTCCTTACTTGGGGGTGTCCCTTTGCTAATTGCCTAATATTTCCACACTGTTGTCCTATATCCATTTGCACAACAGCATGTGAAATTTCTTTGTCAATCGGGTTGTGTGTGTGCATCCTAAGTGGAACGTTTGCATTGATCACAGAGTGTGATTGACCTTGGAGTTACATTGTGTTGTTTAAGTGTTCCCCTTTATGTTGTTTGAGCAGTGTATTAGATGGGCTGTAAGGGCCCCATAAAGTTCATAAACAAGATGGGCTTGGGCCACCCCACCATCATACTTGAGTCTTTAGCCAACCGCACCTATATATATTTATGTTTGTCTTAGGCACTTATAACAGTCCTGTAAGTCACAGATCTAGGATCAGTTCAAATCAAATCCAATTTTATTGGTCCACATGCGCGCGATACAACAGGTTGCAGGACATTACAGGTGAAATGCTTACTTCTTTACGCCCTTAACCAACAGTGGGCATTTATTCTTAAACAAAAAAGTAAAAAAATTTTTTTTACAAACAACAACAAAAAAAGTGTAGAGACACACAGTAGAGAGAGGTAAAATAACATCAGCAGTAGGGGAGGCTATATATAACAGTGGGGGCTAACCGGTGCAGAGTCAATGTGCGGGGGCAACCAGCTAGTGAGATAGTTGAAGTAATATGTACATGTGGGTATAGTTTTAAAGTGACTATGCATAAATAATTAACTAGAGTAGCAGCTCGTAAATAGTGATGGGGTGGGGGGGGCAGTGCAAATAAGTCCGGGTAGCCATGATTAGCTGTTTCAGGCGTCTTATGGCTTTGGGTAAACTCTGTTGGAAAGTCTTTTTGGACATAGACTTGGCATACTCCGGTACCGCTTTGCCGTGCGGTTCATGCCAGGAGAGATAACCGTCTATGATGATAGGGTGCTGGAGTTCCTTTGACAATTTTGAGGGCCTTCCGCTGACAACCTGGCCCTGTATAGAGGTCCCTGGATGCGAAGGAAGGCTTGCCCTGACGATTGATGTACTGGGCCGTACGCCACTAGCCCGTCTGTAGTGCCTTGCGGTCGTATGCGCGAGCAGTTGCCATACAATGTGGTGATGCAACCAGTCAGGTATTCTCTTCGATGGTGGGCAGCTGTATCATTTTTGAGGATCTGAGGACCCATGCCAATCTTTTCAGTCTCCCTGAGGGGGAATAGGCTTTGTCGTGCCCTCTCCACGACTGTCCTTGGTGTGTTTGGACCATGATAGTTTCGTTGGTGAATGTGGACACCAAAGGAACCTCATATCGTGTGAACAGTAGTCACAAGTATCTGGAACTTCAGTATAGTCTATATGCGTTATCAATTCATTAAGACTTATACAGTGGGGAGAACAAGTATTTGATACACTGCCGATTTTGCATCTTTTCCTACTTACAAAGCATGGCGGTCCTGTTATTTTTATCATAGGTACCGCTTCAACTGTGAGAAGACGGAATCTAAGAAACAAAAATCAAGAAAAATCGACATTGTATGATTTTTAACTAATTCAATTTGCATTTTATTGCATGACATAAGTATCTTGATCACATATCCAGCCAGAGAAGAATTCCGCTTCTTCACAGACCCTTGATAGTTTTCTTTAAGAAGCCCTCCTGTTTCTCCACTCATTACCTCTATTAACTGCACAACTGTTTTGAACTCGTTACCTGTACAAAAGACCTACCTGTCCACGACACTTCCATCAAACAGACTCCAACCTCTCCACAATGGCCAAGACCAGAGAGCTTTGGACGGACATCAGGATAAATTGTAGACATTGCACAAGGCCTGGGATGGGCTAGCATGACACTAGGTAAGTCAGCTTGGTGTGAGAAGAGCAACACTGTTGCACGAAACAATTATTAGAAAATTGAAGTTTTTCAGATGAACGGTCAATCACCCTCAGGTCTTGGTGCTCCATGCAAGATCTCACCTCGTGGGGCATCATGAGATCATGAGTAAGTTGAGGGCTCAGCACACCAGAACTACACGGCACAGACCATGGTCAATGACCTGAAGAGAGCTGGGACCACAGTCCCTCAAAGAAAACCATTAGTAACCACACCTACGCCATCATGGATTAACTCTTCCGAGTCGGCGAACGCTTCGGCGCGTTTCAAATCGCTGGGCCGTCTTACGGACCGGCGCAGCAATCCCAAACCAAGTGAGGCAGGAGGGCTGCCGTTCGATTCTCTGCAGAAATGGAGACCCGAAGCTACGTTTGAGTGTTTGTTTCATGTACATACAACCCATAGCTATCTAACCAAGTTATGATAATGTCAATTCCATGAAAAAAGTGCTCTCAAAATATGCGCTCTTTTATGAGCGCTTTGCATTTATGATAATAAATTTTTTCCCTCTTTTTTTTAAAAAGGAAAGAAAAAAACGTGTGCTTGTGCTAACCCGGTTCTTCAGGGTGCACAAAGAGTATATAAACATTCATTCCCATGGGCAAATGCCATTGGGGAAAAACGAACGGAGGAATTAGTTCATTTTATGATAGGTTTTTTTTTTGTTTTTTTACGAGTTGTATTTTAATTGTTTTGTATTTTAAGAGTTTTATTTTCCCCATTAAACGTTTTTTTTGAAACAATATG
>JAGTTL010001105.1:0-17732 GCA_036851935.1 Coregonus suidteri
AGTTTTTTTTAGTAGAAAAAAAAATTTATAAAAAAAAACTGGCGCCGGGGGAAAGCCCCATCCCAAAGGAAATTTGTATGGGGTTTGATAAGAATAGGATGCAGCTGCGTAGGCAGGAGTCACTGGAAACAACCCGCAGCTGCACAGGAGAGGCAGAATCCTGAGCACGCCCCCTGATCCGACTATCCAGATACAACAAGACACAAGATGGGGACAAACCAACGTAGGCAGGGAAACATGAAAAGGTAGAGAACAGCAAGCCTGCCCAGCATAACATCAATGTGACTGGAGGAAATATTGGAAGCTGGAAATAACTCAGTGATTAGCATAAACTACCTTAAAATCATTGTTCTGTTTCTTATTCTCTTTTGTCATATGAGAGAAATAGAGAACGATGGTGACAGAGGAGAGAGAGAGCGAAAGAGAAGTGCTGACCGTGAACATCACGTTACAAGGGGGGATCTGAGTCAAAAAACGTTTATGATGCGGTTGTCACCGATCGTCAGTGAACAGATGCAGGACCAAGGCGCAGCGTCAAGGCAAAACAAACATACTCTTTATTTCGCGTCCAACAGACCAAACGATATCGTGACAGTTTCACGGTCTAAACCAACAAACCGATCTGGAAACAAAATCCCACAAACACGGAATGAAAAAAACAGACTGTTTAAATATGGCTCCCAATACACAGACAACAACAGCAACACATGACTGAAAAAAGAAACTCGTTGCCTCTGATTGGGAGCCACTCTGGCCAACATAGAATAGCACCCCATAGAAACAAAAACACCTTGATCTACACACCCTGGCTCAACATAACAGTGTCCCCAGAAAGCCAGGGCGTGACAGTACTCCCCCCTACCTAAAGGCGCGGACTCCGACCGCGTCAACCAATACCACAGGGGAGGGAACCCGGGTGGGCAACTCCGCCTAGGCGGCATGGAATACCCGCTCCGGGCCTGATCCCCTGCTCCCTCTCCAACCCCCCCAAAGTACCCCTGGTCCGGTCTGGCCCCGCTGGCCGGAGCTGGACTGCACACTGGTGGAGCGGATTGCTCTAGCTCCGGCGTGAAGCAGCTGACCCGTGCTGAAACCAGGCACCAGTTGGAACAGGCACGGGGCTGTGCCGGACTGACGACGCACACCATCTGGCTTGGTGTGGGGAGTAGGAACAGGCCCGAGCCGGCTGACGAAACGCACTCCCTGACTTGGTGCGGGGAGCAGTGAGCGGGCCGAACCGGGCTGCGAAACGCACCACTGACTTGGTGCGGGGAGCAGGAACGGGCCGACATGCACGGGCTGACGAAGCTACGACCACTGACTTGGTGCGGGGCGCAGGAGGCGGGTCCATGAACCGGGCTTGACGAGCACCACTGACTTGGTGCGCGGGAGTTAGAACGGGCCAAGTCAAGCCGGGCTGACGATAGATCGCACCACTGAGTGGTGCGGGGAGCAGGAGCGGGCCGAACCGGGCTAAACGAAACGCACACCACTGACTTTGGTGCGGGGGAGCAGGACGTGAGCGAGCCGTTGCTGACGAAGCGCCCCACTGACTTGGTGCGGGGAGCGGGGAGCAGGAACACGGCCGGAAACCGGACTGGCGACGCACACACCACTGGCTATGGTGTGGGGAGCAAGGAGCGGGTCGGACCGGAGCTGGCGACGCACAGACCACTGGCTTGGGTGTGGGGAACAGGCACGGGCCGTGCCGGTACTGACGAAGACACACCACTGGCTGGGCGTGGGGAACGGGCCACGGGGCGTGCCGGACTGACGACGCACACCACTGGCTTGGTGTGGGGAGCAGGAGTGGGCCGCATCCGGGCTGGCGACGCTCACCATAGGACTCGGTGCGGGGAGCAGGAACAGGCCGGACCGGGGCTGGCGACGCGCACCAACAGGCTCGATGCGAGGAACAGGAACAGGCCGGACCGTACTGGGGACACACATCACTGGCCCTATGGCAGGGATCAGGAACGGGCCGGACCGGACTGGTAACACACACCAGTACCTCTCGCCGTGCCTCCACACTTTTCCTCTCCTCTGTGACCAGTGGACCCCCTTAACCCTGGCGGCCTCCCTTGCACAAACACCGCTAGGACGCTCCATCGCGGCCCCTCCTGCTGCCACCGTCGTCCCGGCGTGAGCCCCCCCCCTAAAAAAATTCTGGGGGGTCTCTCCTCCCCGTGGGCCAGGCCTCTATAGTTTCTCGCCCAACTCTCGCCTCTTCTGCCTCCAACTCGCAGGGCCATTCTGCTCTTCATTAGGCTTGACCAGTCGAGACTCTTCCTCCACTGTTCCCAAGTCCACCCTCTCTTGCTCTTCACTCGGCTTGACCCAGTCGAGGCTGCCACGGAGATCTGCTAGGGATTTCCCTGGCGATGGATCCTGCGGACTCGCTGCTTGGTCCAGTTTCTGGGGGGATGTTCTTTCACGATCGTCAGGAACAGATGAGGACAAGGAAACACGCAGCGTTGCCAGGCAAACATACTCGTTATTTAGCTAGTCAAACGACACAAAACGATATCGTGACAGTTCACGGTCTAACACAAACCGACTGTGAAACAAAATCCAACAAACACGAATGAAAAACAGACTGTTAAATATGGCTCACCAATCAGAGACAACCAGCAACACATGACACTCGTTTGACTCTGATTGGGAGCCACTCTGGCCAACAATAGAAATAGCACCCATAGAAACAAAACACATTGATCATACACACCCTGGGCTCAAACATAACAGTGTTCCCAGAGCCAGGGCGTGACAGCGGTTTCTGTTTTACAAAATCTTCCCCTACAGGATATTTGAATGTTATGACAATTTCAAACAGAGGCTTGGCAAAAATACTTATTCATTAAAATTGCATTTTGGAGTTCTGTGCATCACTTGGGTTGATATGGGTTGTGTTGGAATCGGAGGACTGTACATTATTCTGTAAAAATTAAGATTATGGGTGTTTATCAAAGCAAGGGGGTTTATGGGTATTGTAGTCTGAAGTGACTTGCATTTACTTTCTCGATGGGTTGTTGTAAGATAGCCACTAATTGATGAAATTGGGAAAATAGGATATAGAAATTAAAAAATGTTTTTAGATTATTCATAATTTTTTAATTGATTTTTTAATTGATTTTTATTTTTAATTTAAACATATGTGTTAAAAGGGTTGACTGTTATTCTTGGGTACATTCCTACAACAAGAGGGGAAGGGATTTCAAACTAGGCTAAAAGGTGGTTTAGTCGTTTGCCAAGTCTGTGTGTAAAGAAGTCAGAAGCAGGTGGGGGACTTCCCAATCACATATTCTAAAAATTGGTGGTAAAGTATTTTGTGAATAAATCAGTGGAAAAAGGTTTTTAAAAGTTAGGAGGAAAGATTAGATTAAAAAATTAAGAAAACTAAGATTGAAGAAACTATAGGGTAGTAGCTAAGTTTCAAAGTTAGTAGTAAGAGAGAGAACAGTGGTGCAAGGACATTTTAGAGTTTAGTGGGAAGATAGATATGGTAGGAGTTTAGAATCTCGTTAGGAGCAGATGCATTGAGAAAGTATGCATTGCTGAATGATAAAGAGAAGATTAGGGAGAATATGTGTACTTATCTAGTGCAAGCATTAAAATTTGTTCGGTTAAGAATTATTGGTTTAAAAGGGCTATGTAATTCGTAAAAGTGGAAGAGTTGAAGTACTGTTGAAGCTTCCACAGTCACCAAGGAGTTCAGGAGAAGTATATTACAGTAGCCACTACAACAGTAAATAATACACAGAGGATATTGGTAGCTTTCCCACTAGAAGTAGTTAAGGGTGTTAATACATCAACCTAAATCAAACTACTTTAATGGTATCTTTGGAAGGGATTAAGGATGCGACGGCAATGCAAATGTAGGAAGTTATGACACCCGACATCCGACAACAACTTTTTCTGAAATTAAAGGGTAGTAGCAAGAGGGACTCAGGAGTTTATGGTACGGATGGAGAGTGCTGTCAATGATAGTAAGGATAGGGTTCTAAAATAGGAGAGCAGATAGTGGTAGAGAACAATAAGATTTCATCTGAAATAAGTGAAGGAGATACTATCATGGAGAGTACAGGATGAGGTCTTGATTTAATGACAGGACAAGGAGAGGTATCTGATCGGTACGCTCGTTAGGAAGAGAGAAACTAAATGCCATGTGGTTTGATTCTTCTGTTGTGAAAATTAAAGATGGATGGGCAATGTAGGAATCTTTGGTTCCAGCAGCTCATTCTGTATGAGATCAGTGAGGAATCTGAGGGTCATGTCGGTTGTTGAGAATTCCAGCACCAGAGACTTGGGGTTCCATTTTAGAGACGGCTTCGCTCGACCTCTATTCAAGTATGTATCAATACATATATACTTTGTCATAGCTATGTGATCAGCAACAATCAGTAACAGATAAAATAATGTCGTTGTCCAAAACATTTGTTTAAGCCTAGGTTTAAGTGTTCTTGGTTAAATGAATTACCCTATGGGAATTTGTTAGAGTGGGAAGGAAAATCAGGTAACAGCGAACCCTGAAGCATATGGAGGTGAAACCAGTGAGGACTAAAAGTTGTTTTTGTTCTAATAAAACTATGATGTAAGGGGTATGTGTTATATGGGAATAATCAGATTTGTGTATGATTATATGATGACCTTAAGGGTAGTAATGAGAAATATAATGTTTACTTTTTATGTTCCAGTTAGTAAGAAGAGCAGGACTTTGATGGTTAAAAGATTAGCTTTTGACTGACAAATGTGACTATTGGGAATTTTAGAGATATTTGGAGGGTTTTGTGGTGATAAAGTGCGTATTATATTCTTACCCTATGGATAAACAGGATGTGTTACATGTCAACGTTGAAGCTTCCATTATGAGTTTCTTTCTACCATTAAAAGAGGGGTAGCACCGGACACAGATAAATCTGGTTGAATCTAGGTATTGGAAAATAGGGTGAAAAGGGACATTGCGACATTTTTCATAGTATTGATAATATTACCTATACTTTGATTCCCAGATAGTTCCGATAGATGCATTGAAGACTATAAGGGGTGCGTTTGGTAGATCTGAAGGAGCTGGATGGTCAGCGAAGACTTGGTTGCAAGATCAGTTAGGCCCAGTGAGGGAGCAGTGATGGATTAGATTTTAATGGGCAGTTTTGATTGCACTGTGTGTGATGTTTTGAATTTTTTACTGACCTTTGAGAAAGCTATGATATTGAGATAGGTTGAGTAGTGATGCCTGGAGACAACACTCAGATGCCGTTGTTGACTGTTCATGATCTGGATGAAGAGGGACAAGTGGGACATGGATGGAGTATTGATGATAAATCATCCTTTTTGATTTTTGATCATTTTTTTTCAATTTTTTTTTTCAATATTAGTGTGATTTTTAGTATGATGTTATGAATCAAAGGGGGGAATTGTATGAATGAATCACATGATCCTATTTCATTATTCTCTCATTTATATTGATTCATACATTCATTTACATATAATTTTTATATTCTTAGTTGATATTGATGTTTAATTTGAAAGTGTTGTTTTGCAAAAGATACTGTTTGGTCTTTTTCTTTTCTTCCAGAAGCATTTGGGGGAATATGTAGAGATTGAAATACTCAAACAAGGACAATATGAAGGGACAATATGAAAGGAGAATGACTGGAGGAGATTGGAACAGGGAGGGGGTGGAAAGTTCCGATTCCATCATCAACATGATGCAATTGGAAGAGGAGATACGGAGGAGATGAAGTGTAGTGGACTACATTCCAGTGTCTGCAATGAAATATAGACATATTTGCATGTGTAATACATCATTTGTGTCATTTCTTAGGTATTAATTTTTGTAGGAATGATATTTGATGTTATTGGATACATGTGGGGATCTTAGATGTTTTTGTTTATTTCGTGAATGCTTAGGGACAGGGAGTCTAGGCAGGGATAGAGGTCCACTTTTTTTTTTTAGGGTCCGATGGGTTGACCAGCCTGAGAGTGGACATTTTTTGGATAGTATTTGTTTGCAGGGGCTTACATGTGTATTTAAATTGCATCATAGTTTCAAAAATGCATTGATAAAGATTTATGAATTCATCGGGAAGTACCTAGGTGGTTGCCTGGGGCAGAGGGACCATGAGAGAATTTTTACTGTCTTGATTGATGGATGGATATCTGGAAAGATGGCTGCCAGACAGTTTTTCGCTCTCACACTCCATAAAGATTTATTTCATATTTCATAGTAATGTATTCACACACCTCCATAAAACTTTGTTCATATTTCATAGAAAAGGTATTTACACTCTAGAGAAAATGTTTTTTTGGTTTAATGTTAAAGATACTCAATAAGATAAATTGTTACTTGTCATAATCCTATTCTGTTTGTTGTTTCGAGAACTTTTGTTAGTTCTCTCGAAGGGGGGAATGTAGTGTATTAGGATTTATGTCTTTGTTAATGGTTTTTAAGTAGAACTGAAAGAATGTTTATTTCTAGTTCAAAAGTAGCCATTTGTAGGGTGACGCCCCAGGGGAGACAGGTGATTGGACAGCAGAGGGAGCAACCCATATTTTTGCAATTGTTTATAAGTATATGCTGGAGGAAGAAGAGGTTAGAGCAGCCATTTGCAATCTGGGACGTTGCTCTCCGGGTGATCTCGACACCTGTAACTCATGCTGAAAGCTTGTGATATGAATAAACTTATGATCAAGGATTCAGTATGAGCGGGACTCCTTTGTTTATCAGCAATGACTAACAACTTTACTCGATACTACAAGGCTTTAGGTACTAAAGGTCGAGACAATAAGAGAACACAGTGGGAGAATAAATTCAGAACCACACCTTTGTTTATCACAAAACCAGAGAGCAACTTCTGTCCGGGTTAAGTCCACAAAAGCATATTCTATGTAACAGACAGTTACATGACCTACATCATGGTCAAGCAAGTTAATGTTTCCGATCACTAAACAACTATTGATTTAGAACCACAGAGAGCCTGTAGTAGCAAAGTTGTAAATGCAGTGTAGTCACCTCTGGTAAGGTGTGTGTGGTCTGTGCGTGTTGTGTGTAGAGAGAGAGACAGATCCTATGTCCATAAGCTTAGAGGTCTATGGGTTACTACAGCAGTGTATAGAGTAGACATACTCTCAAATGACACCCTTTTCCCTATAAGTAGGCACTACTTTTGATAATAGCATTATGCTCAATCTCAACCTCTCCTCCCCTCACCCCCTTCCCTCCACTCCCTCACTCCTCACATCTCCCTCTATCCACCAATCTTCTCTACACCTCTCCTCCCTCTCTCCACCCTCCTTTTCTCTCCACCTCTCCTCCCTCACTCCACCTCTCCCTCTCTCCCCCCACCTATCCCTCTCCTCTCCCTCCTCCCTCTAACTCTCCCCTCCCTCCACCTCATGTCCCAACATCAGGTAGTATAAGGAAGTAGAGGAAGAAATGGACCTTACAGGTAGAAGACAAAAACATCGGAGGTTTGTAGCTTTCTTTTACAATTTAATGTAGAAAAGTGTTCTGGAGAAGTTGGCTATCATAGAGAGACAGATGATTTAGGGGTAAGAACATCTACAGAAATGTAAAGTTAAATACAATACTGATTTCAACTTTCAAGAATGTTAATTTTACTGTACATTGGTGTTGATTCATATTGCTTAGCCTAATCAATATGATCCAATGTGATGTGATGTGATAGGCTACAGGGCTATGAGGTAGGGGTATTATTGGTAAAGGCGATTGACATCACATTATCGTGATTATTATCCGCATTCGAAACTGCGTTAGAAAGACGTGCATCGGAATTATGTATAGCTGTCTTAACTAAAGAAAATAGTCTGTTTTCGACAAGTCAGTCATTAGTAAATGACGTGCAAAAATAGATATACGAAACTAATTAAATGTTGGGATAAATCAAAGTTCAAGTTGAAAAATGCTTTTCTGGCGGACACGGATCACTAAAGGCTGTGGTCCCGTTTTTGCTCAGTGCTGTACGCTTCATATAACTTGGCCAGCGCACTGATTGCGTAATGTTCCACGCTCGTTGTCGGCACACCTGACATACAACCACGGTGTGCAAGGGGAGCGAGATAACTGTTTTATCACCTCATGTGCAAGTATAATGACACTTTTGCATGGGTGTATTCAACTAAGGGTCACTATTCCAACTAATGAAATTACGGGCAAAAATCAAACTGCCCCTAAAATGCTTGGAGACTTAAGTTTTGGTGCAACCAGGAACCATTGAAATCTCCATCCATGGAAGAAGTGGAAAGGAATGAAAAAGCTGGCGAACTCAGTTTAGCATCAACGCTGAGGATTTGCTAGCTTTGAATTTGATGTTGTTGCTGATTGGCGATTATTTCATATTTGTTTTAACTTAAAAATATACATAATACTAAATAAAATCACCAGAAAATTAAAAAAAATTTATTAACTAATTAAAAAAATAAAATAAAAAAAAAAAACATTATTTTTATTTCCTTTGTTTTAGTTTTTTTAGGCAAAGGGGAAGCCCAAACATGCTCGCCTGGTTCCCCCTTTTTGTGAAATTCAAATGTGCTATGGATTGGCAACAATTGTTCATACTCGTTTGACCCCCAGACAGCATATCAGATAGAATATATGCCTACACATCTACTGAGACGTACAGAGGGGAGAGCTTGTTCGTTGGTTTGCTTCCCCCCCCCCGGATGCTTTCTCCTGGTGAGATACATTCCAGCCTCGTTGCGATTAAAGGACCATTATGAAGCAAAGAGAGACGAAGAACATTATCCCTGGTTCCCTTGGATAGAATAAAAACCTGTCGCTATTTTACGTCGAATGTTATTTGGGAAATGTTTAAATTTTTTGTCAATCTAAGCTGTAACGATTTTTAGTTTGTTTCCCCGGGTGACTAGCTTTGTTATGGATCACTAAGGGATCCAACCAGGGAGACTCCCTTTTTTATGGACGCTAAGGGGGCCAAACCCGGAGACTACTGTTTTTATGGGTCATTAATGGGGGTCCAACCGTGGGGCAGTGTTTTATGGGTCAGCAATGGGGGTCCAACCAGGTAACCCCCTGTTGTTTTGGATCAGCTAATGGGGATCCAAAACCCGGTAGACTACTGTTTTATGGGTCAGTAATGGGGATTGTAGGGCTTCCTTTTCCCCTTTACATAGCCCTGCCCTAGCCGAAGCGGGTTTGGGTTTTGGACGAAACAGGCCCCACCCCAAATTTCAAAGGGGCCCAAAAACAAAGAATCCAGGGGGAAAAGTCAAAAAAATGTTTAATTTTCTTATTAACAAAAAAAGGGTTTTTCCCCCCAACTTAAAGGGGGAAATTTAAATCAAATACTAATTAAATTACCGGGGGGTCTGTATTTTGTATGTCCCATAGAAAAAAACATACCGGCCCGAATTTGAAGGGGCCCCCCCCAAAGGAACCCTTCCTTTCCTTTAACTAACCAATTTAAAACAGAAATGAATGGGCGGAAAAAGGGGGGCCAAAAAAAGAGTTTCACTAATAACCCAAAAATTTAAAAATCAATCCGGTAAATAAATCATAAAAAACGTACCTAAAAATTTTAAAATATACATTTAAAATTTTTTAAAATTTTTACACAAATTTTAAAGGAAACCAGTATGTTCATCTTTTTTACAAAAAATGCCCCAAAACGGCTTAAAATAAGGCCCAATTGTTTCTGCACTGAAAAAAACAATTACTTAATATTCAAACAAAAATTAAAAACCCCCCAAAAAAAAAAAAAAAATTCCCATAACCCGAACCAAATTTCAGGTTTTTAGCTTATACAAAATCAAAGGTTTTTTATTGGAAAAAGGTTCCCCCTAAGGGTTCCCGTCTGGGGGTGTTAAAAGGTTTTTCAAATTTTTCCAAAAAAAGTCAAGAGTTTGACGTCCAAAAAAAATGTATGACACAAGAAGTAAAAAGTAAAACCCTCAAGAAGAAGGGGAATGATTTAAAGGGTGGGGGACTGTGGGGGTGTGGTCCCCCCTTTGTCGATCAAGGGGCAGACAGAGTTTTTTTTGATAGGTCTCTGTAGGGTTTGGTCTTAGTCCAACCATGACAAACCCCCGGGAAAGAAACCTTTTGGGCCCCCCGGGAAAGCCTTCACCAACCCCCCATTAGCCAAGAGTTTCCCGGGGGGGGTGTCATCGCCGGGGCCCAAGGCCCCCCAGGGCTGAAATTTTTCTTTGTTTTTTTTCCCCCGTTTTCCCCTCCTGCTAAGTGGTAGATACTCCCTGTCCCCCATTTCTTCCAGAAGGGGGGTCCGTGATATATTGTACTTGCTTCCCCTCCCCCTTCTTTAGTAAGGGACTTTTGGAATAGCCTGGTTTGGGAGGACGGGGGTTTTGGCCCTTTTAAAGAACAGAAAGGTCGGAGTAAAGGGGTTTTAAAATCTTTGGGTCTTTGTTACAGTATGATTTGGGCCCCCGGGCGTTTATAACGCCCAAATTCCCCAAAAGGCCCGTCTGCCCCAAAACCCATCATCCGTACTTGGGTTTTAAGGGCTGAAAAAGAGGATCCTTTTTTACCAATCGGGTCAACCTCTTTTCCCCCCCCCCCATGTGGGGTTTAAAGGGGGGGTTTAATGCCATGTCACCCTTCCCTTTAGTAATTTTTTTGAATCTTTTTTGTGATTCCCCGCTCTTTCAGAGTTCTTCCCCAGCCCCCCTGGGGTGTTTTTCCGGCAAAGTTGGTGCCAAATTTTCTGTTTTTGAACTTTTTATGGGCCCCCCCTTGACAGATGAACCGCGCAGGGGCCCTTGATGCGGGAAACAGTATCCAAAAAAAACTAGCCAACTTCTAGATGGCAGCCCACCAAAGCAAATAAAGATCACCCAAAACCGCTTTTACAAACGCGGCCCCCCTTTCCCCCTCCCATGGGGGGGAAGTAAACTATGGGCCCCCATGGGTGAAAGGCGGCCCTTTGGGCTACCCGATCTTGTGGAAGGGCAGCCCTCTTTGTTCCCCCGTCCCAGCTTTCATCCGCCTGCAGAAGCACGGCCTTTAAAGGTTTTTCCTTTAAAGGGTTGGGGAAAAGGGGAACCTTCGCCCGGCGAAGTCGAAAGCTCGCATTGGGCTCCGGGGGTGCCGTGCGTTTTTTGCACTTGGTACCTGCCAAAATATTTCCCCTTTTTTCTTTTAAAAACCTTTAATAAAACTTTGTGTTCAAAAATTTACCAACTTTTAGGGTTTTTCCTTTACTTTTTTTTCGTTAAACTTTTTACCCCCCCGTTACCCAGGGCGAAGGTCATTTTCCCCGTGCCCTTTTAAACTTTCCCAAATTTACCCTTATTTTCCTTTTTTTCCCTCGCAAATTTTTTTCCCTTTTTCAACTTTTTTTATCCCGGGCCCTTTTTTCTGGAAAATGGGTTTATCAAAAATTTTCCCGGCCCAAGCAAAATTTAACATTAACAGATGGTTTTTAATTGCAGCGCTGTACTCATTTAAAATACAGGAGACGATCGCCTTTTCGGGGGAAAAAGCTGTGCACAACCCCGCTTCAGAACCCCAAAACGTTTGGGAAGGGGGAAACTCCCGTGGAGGAAAAGGGGAAAAAAGCGTCCCGTGCCACCAGTAGTTTTCAAAAAAAAACGTTATAATTTAAAACCCCCCGCACCCGTCCCTGCAGCCGGACAAATTTTTCATGGCTTTTTGGGGGGAAATACTGTTTTTTAAAGTCCCCCGGTGTCCCCTCATTTAGCCCCACAGAAAATTTAAAAAGGTTTTTTTTAATTTTTTTCCCTTTTTAAAAATTTTTGTAGGGGCCCGGAAGTTGGGGTCCCCAAACCCCCGGGGGGGCCGGGGTTTCCATTCCTCTCTCCCCCTTTCCATCCCGGTTTCGGGCCCGGACGCCGAAGGCTTCCCCCCATTGTTGAAACCCAAATTGGAAAACCCCAGGCATTGGGCGACCCATACCCGCGGTTTAGACTTAAAAACTAATCCCCCCCCAGCGACAATTTTTTCACTGGGGGGTTTCCAGGGGAGGGGGCCCCCGGACGGGTTTTTTTTTTAAGGCTAATTTTAAATTTAAAAGGGGGCGGCCAAAAGCTTTAAAAGGGCGAGTGTAGAAGTAAAAGAAATTTTTATCCAAAAGCGGCACAAACGTGTTAGGGAAAAAACAGTCAGAGAGTCCACCCGTGCACAAAAAGTTTCCCCGCGTGTAAAAAACGCTTAAAGATTTTGGGTTCGGCGGGGGGAATTGGGGGACCGGCCCCCTCCCAGTTCAGGGGAAAATGAACGCCTACAGCAGATTTACAAATTAAATCCCCGGGTTTTAAAACGTTTTTTTTGCCCCTTCCCAAAAGAAAACATTTTTTTGGGGGGATAATTGGCCTCTTTCCCCCCGGGAATTTTTCCCCCCCACAAAAAAAGGAAAAAGCCTGACCTTTTTGAGGGTGACGGGGCTCCAAACCAGTGGGGGGGGTGCCCCTCCTTTATCTACCAAAATAGATGGGCCCCTTAAATCCTCTAGCCCCCCAGTGAAAAAGGGGGCAAAGGGCCCGGGGGGCCGGCGGGGTTTGCCAACCGCCCCTTGGGGGGTTTTTGCCAAAAGCAAACAGTGTGTATCAGCCCCACCCAAAAAATTGAGACTGGTCGGTTTCCCCGAACCCAGGGGTTTGGGGAAAATAAAAATGGGGGGTGGGTTTACCCCCAGCAATTTTTATTAGGGTAAAGACCTCCTCCTTCCTGCCATTATTTAAAAAGATCGTGATCCTCACATCTCAAAAAAGGGGTTCTTTGTTAGATCCCTCACTTTAAAAGGGGCCCCCTAGCAAAGAAAATAACCGGGTCATAAATTTTGAGTGATTGGCCTGACTGAAAAAATGGTTAAGCCGAGGGAATTTGCTGTGGTTTTTTGGGCCCTTTACCTCCTGGTTTTTAGGGACCATATTTTCCCCGTGGCCCTCCCGCCAAAAGGGGGAAAGGGGTTTTCTAAAATCTTCGATTTGCAAATTTTAATTTACAAAAAAAAAAAATGGCGTTTTTTAAACTTTTGAGCTTCGGCAGGAAAACTATGCAGCCTAAATCAATCATTTTTTTAGCCCACTGTTTACAGGGGCCCCCTGGGCCCTATACGCGTTTCCCCTTTGAGTTTCCTTTAAATTTCCCATCAGACCTTGTAGTCATAGCAGATCAATTTAATTTTTGGGGGATTTTAAATTCACATGGGAGAAAAGTCCCCCCAGACCAAATCCCAAAATCTTTTTGGGGCCCTTTTTCGACTCAGTGGGTTTTTTTCCCCCAAAAGTCCCCTGGGCCTACCTCACTGCCCCAGGGCATACTTTTGGGTATTTGGGCCCGTTTTTTTTCCCCATGGAAAAAAATTTTTGTAGACTTAAGTTTTTTTCCCCAAAATTCCCCGGCTATCGGACCCCATTTTATACTTTTCAACGCAACAAATAATTGCTCAGAAACCCCAAACCAAGGGGCTCAAAAGCCCCTGCTTTTAAAAATTTTCAAACAAAAACAAAAAATTTATTTTATGCCCTTCCCGACCCTTTTTGCCTACCCAGGGGGTTTAGAGGACCAAAAAACAGTTAAACCCCCTAAAATGAGGAAAATCAAAATTTTAAACCTTTCGCAAATTTCCCTAGATGCCGTTGCACCCTAAAACGAAAAAAATTTGTCATTTAAAAACTAGCTCCCCGGTATAAAAGAAAATACCCGAGCCCTTTTAAGCAAACTTTCCCCGGGAAATTTGGGAAAGAAAAAGGCCCCAAACCCAAATGGAAATCTTCCGACTAGCTTGGGGAAAAACCGACCGTGCGTACCCCAAAGCCCTCCCCTTGTGGGTCATCCTACTTTTTCCCAAATTAAATTTAGGAAAAAAACAATCCCCAAAATTTTTTTTGATACGTTGCAAAGCTAACTAAAAAACACTTCCCCCCAAAAGGGATGGCCTTTCCCCTTCCCGCAGTGACAAATTTAGAACTTCTTTAGGGAAAAAAATCAGGGCCCTTAAAAGCAAATTACGGACTCCTCTTTGAATTGCGTATTCCTCCCGGGGTTTCTGTCCTGGAAACTGCCCGCTCGCGAGGGCCGGGATCCCGGGGGAGCACTTTAAATTTTTTTGTACTTTTTTTTCTTTACACAAAGATGAAAAAAATCAGGCCCCAAACCTTTAAGCTGGGATACTTGGGTCCCCATTCCCACTAAACTGCTGAAAGGGGCTGGGTTCCTGGCGGGCCCCCCCTATGTTTTAACTAAAACAGCTCTCTATCCCCCCAAAAGTGTACCAAAAATCCTAAAGTGGGAGTGTAAAGCCTTTTTTGGAAAAAACCCCCCCCTTGACCCCCGGGAAAAAAAAAAAAACTATCGGCCTAAATCGAATTTTTTCCCTTTCCCCTCCAAAAAATTTGAAAAAGTGTTTTCGCAACTCCAAATGGGCCTTTTTGAAGACAAAAAATGTATACGAAATGCTTCCCTCTGGGTTTTTGACCCCCCCTCATAGCACTGAGAATGCCCTTTTTAAGGTGGTAAAAAGAAACCCTTTAAAAGGGGTCAGAAAAAAAAGGGGGGCTTTTGCATCGTTTCCCCGTTACTAACCTTTGGCGCCCTTTTCAAACCCTGGGGGGGGTCACCCTTTTTTGGAGAAGGCTTGGGAAACCCCTTTTTTCCCCACACGGAAAGTTTTGGCCTGGTTTTTGATTACCTGTCGGGAAAAAAATACAGTTTTTTCTCTGGAATGGTCTGTCCCCCCCGGGCAAATCCCCTGTAAAATTTTGGTGTTTTCCCCCAAGGTTCCGTTTAGGCCCTATTTTTTTTCATATTATTTTTCCTTGGGGTGTTATTCGAAAAAATAAAGTTAACTTTAAATGCTATGCGGGGGACAACCCCAGGTGTACATTTTAAAGAAACATGGTGAAAACCCCAAAATTGGGCCCCCCCTAGAAGGGCCCGTGTTTCAGACATAAGGGAAATTTGGGTGGCTGAAAAAAATTTTTTCTTTTTAAAATCAAAAACAAAAGATGCTTGTTTTTTAGGGCCCCCAAAAAACAAAAAGTTTCCCGTTAAAAACTGACAAATTTTATCTTGAGGTTTTTTAAAGGGCGTCCCCAAATAAAAATGTGAAAGGAACCTCGGCGTTCTTTGACCCTGACTCTCTTTTGGGGAAAAATATCAAGAATGTTTCCAAAAGGGCGCTTTTTTTCCATCTACGAAAAAATTTCAAAAAAACAGAAAATTTTTTGTCCCCAAAAATGGGTGCGAAAAAATTTTAAACCCTGCTTTGTTACTTCTTTGGTTTAAAAATCTGCAAGCCTATTTTCCCCCGGGTAAACCCCGGGTTAAAGCCTAAATAAACTTTGTTAGTGCTAAAAAACGGCTTCTAGAAACCTGAACCCAAAACCCAAAAAATTTGAAACATATTTCTCCGTGCTAAACTTCCCCCACTGGCCCTTTTGTAAAGGGAAGGGGGGATTCAAGGGTTTTTCTGTTAACCCATAAAATTTTATGGGCTTGCTCCCCACCCATCTTCCGGGGTTTTTTTCCTGCCCTACATACCAAATACCCTACGCTACGGTCCAAAGGAAAGCAAAGGCCCCCTAAATTTTCCCCCAGGATTTCAAGCAAAAAAGCGGGGGGGGCAGGGGGTTTTTCCATAGATCTCCATTTTTTTTGGGAAAAGTCCCGGCCCCCCATGTGAAGGGCGCAGACTCGGGCTCAAACCCTTTTTAAATCGTTTTCTGAAGACTTATCTCTTCCCGTTTGGTCCCTATGGGGTGGGGTGTAAAATCCCCGGCCCGGGGTTTTGAGGTGAAAAGGAAAGGTGGAGCAACGACAGCCTTTCTTTTCTCTGCCGGGCCGGTTTCCCCTCTCCCTGGGGTTTTTCTGCCTCTAAACCCCGTTTTCAGGGGGTGAGTAAATGGCTTGTGTTTCTTTTCATTTCCCCCCCTGGGAAGGGGGCGTCCCCTTTAGTTGGGGTTTAGTTACTGACGGATCTTCCCCTTTTGGGGTTTGGGGGCCCCCCCCCCTTGGGTTTTTTGCTGTGGTGGGGACCTCTGTGGGCTTACTCCGGCCCCCGGCTCAGGAAATTTTAAGTTTTGGGGGTTGGGGATATCCCCCTAGTGGGGGGGGGGGCTGTTTTCCTTTTTGGGGGAGTGGGGGGGTTAAATCCTTCCTGTTTTTCCCCCGTCCGGGGGGTTTTTTCGGATGGGGCCCCCTTTTGTCTGGGGGACCGCCCCCTGTCTCACCCTCCGTATTTATGCGCAGTAGTTTATGTGTCGGGGGGTTGGGGTTTTTAGTTTTTTTATCCCTTGAGTACTTCTCCTGTTTTAAATCCGTGTCCGTTGAATTTAAGTATGCTTCTCTAATTCTCTCTTTCCCTCCTTTCTCTCTGAAAACCTGACCCCTAGGCCCATACGTCAGGAACCCCGGGATGATGCCCCTTGCGTCCCAGTCCGCCGGCCCTTGCGGCTATCCCATTTTTCAACTGTTTGCCTGGGCTACGAAACCCCACCTTCCCAACCCTGCTTTTTTCAACCTTAATGATGGGCTATAAAAAGCCAACGGAGCCCTGAGCCCTAGGCATACCGGGATCCCGGGCCGTGGTGACTCCGCTGCCCCCCGTCCCCCTGGCCTTGCTGCTATTCCGTTTCAACTGTTCGCCTGGGGTTAGGGCCCCCTACCGCCCCCAGACCTGTGTTTTAAACTCTTAATGATGGCTAAAAAAAGCCACGAGATTTTTTCCGATTATTATTTACCATCTTTTCATTATGAACTTTTTTTGAACACTTGGCATGGTTTGTTTAATCTCCCCCCGGCACAGCCAGAAAGGACGGGGCCACCCCTCAAGCCGGTTTCCCCTCTCTGGTTTCTTCCCTGGGTTTTTTCGCCTTTCAGGGGTTTTTTCCTAGCCACCGTGCTTCTACACCTCTTATGGGTTTTTGGGGGGTTTGGGCGGGGTTTTCTGTACAGCATTCGGAATTCGATGTAAGAGGGTTTTTTAACAAAAAAAAGTTGTTTGATTGTTTGATTGATGTGACCTCTCCCAGAGTGGCCACCTCTCATGGATGGGAGTAAGTCTTGGAGATGTGGGGTCTTTGGGCAGGGCATAGGTTCTTTTTTCCCAGGCATAGAGCTTGCTAACTTCCTCCACTTCGAATGCCATGTCAAATATTGGATCAAAACTTACAGATTGGCCCCTCTCTGGCACTGTTTTCCCCTTTTCTCTAGGCAATTTCTTGTTTAAAGGCTGTGTTGCTCAAAACGAAAGAGACCCTTTTTTCTTCTCTTTCATCTTCAGACAGCTTTTTTTTTCCAAACGTAGTTTTTAATTGTCAAATTTTGTTCCTTCGTGAGTTTGCAGACCTGATCTGATCCGGATCGGTTTTGGGGGGGAACTTTCCCCTTTTTGGCTTAACTGTGTAGAATCCTCTTCATTTCAGCTCCAGGCAACTGCTTTTTTCAAGCTGCATGTTGAATAGTACTCAAACAGTTTTTGGGCGGGTCTTTTTTTTCCACACGTATGTTTTCGATAGTCTTTTTTTCACCTCTGGGTCATCTGGGGGGATGGAGCCACTCCTGGGGGTTTCGGCCCTTGTGTTTCTGTTTTCTCCGGAAATTCTGGCCTTTGGCCCCTCCTTTTAGTTCAGGAAATTTCACATGTAATCCTCTTGAGGCCATCGCTTTGGTTTTGTTTTGGAGTTCAAATTACCCCCCCCCGTTTTTCCCTTTTATAGGTCACGGATCAAGCAAACCCCATTACCCCAAAGTAGGAATCTCTTTTTTTGGT
>JAGTTL010001106.1:0-15000 GCA_036851935.1 Coregonus suidteri
CGTCCGCAGGTAGCCAGCAGGGTGTCCAGCCTGATGGACATGTCCACTAACTGATCGAAAGAGAGGCTGGTATCCCTGCAGGCCAGCTCCCGACGGACGTCCTCTCGTAGACTACAGCGGTAGTGATCGATGAGGGCCCGCTCACTCCACCCTGCATCCGCCGCTAGAGTTCGGAATTCTAAAGCGAACTCCTGGGCGCTCCTCCTCCCCTGCCGGAGGTAGAACAGACGCTCCCCCGCCGCTTTCCCCTCAGGTGGATGGTCAAACACAGCCCTGAAGCGGCGGGAGAACTCAGAGTAGGTGATGGTGGAGGCGTCTATTCTCCTCCACTCGGCGTTGGCCCATTCCAACGCCTTGCCGGTAAGACAGGAGATGAGGGCGGACACGCTCTCGTGTCCCGAGGGCGCCGGGTGTACGGTGGCCAGGTAGAGCTCCACCTGCAGAAGGAAGCCCTGACACCCGGCAGCGGTCCCATCATAGGCCCTCGGGAGCGAGAGCCGAATTCCCCTGGGTTCCGGAGCTTGAATGGGCTGACTGGCCGATGGTGATGGCACGGGAGGTGGAGTTGTGGGTGTCCCTCTGGTCTCCCAGCGTTGAAGGGTGTTAATCACGTCCTGAAGGGCGGTCCCGATACGAAGGATCTGGTCATTCTGTTCCCGGACCCGATCCTCCAGAGACTCATGTGCTGCTGCGGCTCCTGCTGATTCCATCCTTCAGGTGTGTGATTCTGTCAGTGGGTGCTGTAGGTGGGTGTGGTGCAGAAATCAGGCGCAGGACGCAGAAAATTAGTCCAAAATACTTTAGTGAACACTCACTCATAACACGAGCCAAAAAGCCCGGAGGCGAGAAAATACGCACACAGGCGTAAAACAAAATGCGCACTAACATGTGCGAGAACCCTCCCTAACAGAGGAGGAAAACAACGAAGCACAGACAACCAACAGTAGCGCACAAACACGACAGCAAGAACAATCACACACAACACCTGACAAACACAACGAGAACTTATAGGACACTAATGAGCGCTAAACGAAAACAGGTGTACAACATCAAGACAAAACCAAACGAACATCGAAACATACAATGGTGGCAGCTAGTACTCCGGAGACGACGACCGCCGAAGCCTGCCCGAGCAAGGAAGAGAGGCAGCCTCGGCCGAAACCGTGACAGGAGCCTCTTAAAGAAGAAATTTCAGGTCTGTGAGAGCCAGAAATCTTGCTTGTTTGTAGGTGACCAAATACTTATTTTCCACCAAAATTTGCAAACAAATTCATTACAAATCCTACAATGTGATTTTCTGGAAGAAAAAAAATCATAGTTGATGTGTACCTATGATTAAAATTACAGGCCTCTCTCATCTTTTTAAGTGGGAGAACTTGCACAATTGGTGGCTGACTAAATACTTTTTTTCCCCCACTGTATATGGACCAGTGATGTGTGGTTTTATATGGACCAGTGATGTGTGGTTCTATATGGACCAGTGGTGTGTGGTCCTATATGGACCAGTGATGAGTGGTTTTATTTGGACCAGTGCTGTGTGGTCCTATATGGACCAGTGATGTGTGGTTTTATATGGACCAGTGCTGTGTGGTTTTATATGGACCAGTGATGTGTGGTTTTATATGGACCAGTGCTGTGTGGTTTTATATGGACCAGTGAGTGATGTGTGGTTCTATATGGACCAGTGATGTGTGGTTTTATATGGACCAGTGCTGTGTGGTCCTATATGGACCAGTGCTGTGTGGTTTTATATGGACCAGTGATGTGTGGTTTTATATGGACCAGTGCTGTGTGGTTTTATATGGACCAGTGAGTGATGTGTGGTTCTATATGGACCAGTGATGTGTGGTTTTATATGGACCAGTGCTGTGTGGTCCTATATGGACCCGGGCTGTGTGGTTCTATATGGACCAGTGCTGTGTGGTTCTATATGGACCAGTGAAGTGTGATTTTATATGGACCAGTGATGTGTGGTTCTATATGGACCAGTGATGTGTGGTTCTGTATGGACCAGTGAAGTGTGATTTTATATGGACCAGTGATGTGTGGTTCTATATGGACCAGTGATGTGTGGTTCTATATGGACCAGTGAAGTGTGATTTTATATGGACCAGTGATGTGTGGTTCTATATGGACCAGTGATGTGTGATTTTATATGGACCAGTGATGTGTGGTTCTATATGGACCAGTGATGTGTGATTTTATATGGACCAGTGAAGTGTGATTTTATATGGACCAGTGATGTGTGGTTCTATATGGACCAGTGAAGTGTGATTTTATATGGACCAGTGATGTGTGGTTCTATATGGACCAGTGAAGTGTGATTTTATATGGACCAGTGATGTGTGGTTCTATATGGACCAGTGAAGTGTGATTTTATATGGACCAGTGATGTGTGGTTCTATATGGACCAGTGCTGAGTGGCTCTATATGGACCAGTGCTGAGTGGTTCTATATGGACCAGTGCTGAGTGGTTCTATATGGACCAGTGATGTGTGGTTCTATATGGACCAGTGCTGAGTGGTTCTATATGGACCAGTGCTGATGGACTATATGGAGTGCTGAGTGGTTCTATATGGACCGGTGCTGAGTGGTTCTATATGGACCAGTGCTGAGTGGTTCTATATGGACCAGTGCTGAGTGGTTCTATATGGACCGGTGCTGAGTGGTTCTATATGGACCAGTGCTGAGTGGTTCTATATGGACCAGTGCTGAGTGGTTCTATATGGACCAGTGCTGAGTGGTTCTATATGGACCAGTGCTGAGTGGTTCTATATGGACCAGTGCTGAGTGGTTCTATATGGACCGGTGCTGTGTGGTTCTATATGGACCAGTGCTGAGTGGTTCTATATGGACCAGTGCTGAGTGGTTCTATATGGACCAGTGCTGAGTGGTTCTATATGGACCAGTGCTGTGTGGTTCTATATGGACCGGTGCTGAGTGGTTCTATATGGACCGGTGCTGAGTGGTTCTATATGGACCGGTGCTGTGGTTCTATATGGACCAGTGCTGAGTGGTTCTATATGGACCAGTGCTGAGTGGTTCTATATGGACCAGTGCTGAGTGGTTCTATATGGACCAGTGCTGAGTGGTTCTATGTGGACCAGTGATGTGTGGTTCTATATGGACCAGTGCTGAGTGGTTCTATATGGACCAGTGCTGAGTGGTTCTATATGGACCAGTGCTGAGTGGTTCTATATGGACCAGGTGCTGAGTGGTTCTATATGGACCAGTGCTGAGTGGTTCTATATGGACCAGTGCTGATGGTGGAGTGTGGTTCTATATGGACCAGTGCTGAGTGGTTCTATATGGACCGGTGCTGAGTGGTTCTATATGGACCAGTGCTGTGGCTGAGTGCTGAGTGGTTCTATATGGACCAGTGCTGAGTGGTTCTATATGGACCAGTGCTGAGTGGTTCTATATGGACCAGTGCTGAGTGGTTCTATATGGACCAGTGCTGAGTGGTTCTATATGGACCGGTGCTGAGTGGTTCTATATGGACCAGTGCTGAGTGGTTCTATATGGACCAGTGCTGAGTGGTTCTATATGGACCAGTGCTGAGTGGTTCTATATGGACCAGTGCTGAGTGGTTCTATATGGACCAGTGCTGAGTGGTTCTATATGGACCAGTGCTGATGTCTATATGGTTCTATATATATGGACCAGTGCTGAGTGGTTCTATATGGACCAGTGATGTGTGGTTCTATATGGACCAGTGCTGTGTGGTTCTATATGGACCAGTGCTGAGTGGTTCTATATGGACCAGTGTTGTTGTTTTTTTATGGACACCAGTGCTCTGTGGCTGTATATGTATTTGTATTTATTATGGATCCCCATTAGTTATTGCCAAGACAACAGCTACTCTTCCTGGGGTCTGGCAAAATTAAGGCAGTTATACAATTTTAAAAACATTACAATACATTCATTACAGAACTCACAACAAACTAAGTGTGTGCCCTCAGGCCTATACTCCACTACCACATATCTGCAATACAAAATCCATGTGTACGTGTGTGTATATTGCGTATGTTATCGTGTGTGTATGCATGTGTCTATGTTTGTGTTGCTTCACAGTCCCCACTGTTCCATAAGGTGTATTTTTATCTGTTTTTTAAATATGTTTCTACTGCTTGCATCAGTTACTTGATGTGGAATAGAGTTCCATGTAGTCATGGCTCTATGTAGTACTGTGCGCCTCCCATAGTCTGTTCTGGACTTGGGGACTGTGAAGAGACCTCTGGTGGCATGTCTTGTGGGGTTTGCATGGGTGTCTGAGTTCTTTCTCAACCACCTTTTTGTATTTGTGGGAAACCAACAGTGCAAAATCATCTGCATATAGGAAAATGTCACATGTACAGGCAGATTTCAGATCATTTACATACAATAGAAAGAAAAGTGGACCCAGCACAGTCCCTTGTGGTACCCCGCAGTTCAATATTTTGGGTTTAGACAGGGTCCCATCCACATCCACCATCTGTTTTCTTCCTTGCAGGTAAAAACCCATTTTACTGCTAACTTGTTAATGCTCATGGCTCTTAGTTTGATTAACAGAATCTCATGATCCACTGTATCGAATCTCATGATCCACTGTATCGAATCTCATGATCCACTGTATCGAACGCCTTGGAGATCTAACACAACTATACATAATCACAACATCATTTTCAAATTCAATCTCAGCGTTTTTTATCGAACCTTCTAACCATGTTTCGGTAAAGCAAAACACTCCCACCTTACAGTTACTGGAGTGGAGGTGAAGTTCCTCAATCTTAGGAAGAAGACTTCTAACGTTGAGATGAAGGATGTGCAGTCCTCTAGTAGAAATCACCTTTTCTAGAGTCAAGTTCTCCTCATCTGTTGGAACTGTCAGCCGACATTGTTCACTTGAGATGAGTGTTGACTCCATGCAGTCCAGTTGTATGAAGGAAGCTCCTTCCAGGGTTCGCGCTGGCATCTGACCAGGGGTTTGCCTTTCCAGTCCCCTGCCCCCGGAACGCTCCACGTCCATTCGGCCAAACAGACTGTCTCGACCGGGGCCTCCCTCGGCATCCTCTCCTGGTCTCCTTGCCGTGCTCAGACAGTAGATGGAAGCAGGAGGATTAGGTTGGTTGTCATGATCAAGGTCTGAAAGTTCTCTATTTATTATGCTTAGCTGAAAGAGAGGGTCGTTGCTCCTTCCCTTCTGACCCTCTCTATTACAGCATGCCGCTGCTCCAATGGATTTATCACTAGAAAACAGGACAGGGCACTGATGAACATCTCCAGACAGTAAAAGGCATAGGGTAATTATGAGGTTTCCTCCATCTATTTGGGTGTTTACCCCCGACCTTAATTGCACATTTGGAGGGACTGTTCCAGCTGGAATATACAAACGTGTTAAATAGGGTGTATTTACCGTGGCCAAAATGCTTAGTGCCAATCGGTCTTCGAGCCTGATCTTCTGATTAAAACCGCAAACTTTGTCAAAAGGACATCGACTTGATGTACAAAAAGGGCCAGTATCTATAAATGTTAATATAAAACCGTAGATTTAAAACGCTGCCAACAAGCCAAACTTTCTGGCTTCCATCTTTTCCGAGTAGTTGGTCTTATATGGACCAGTGCTGTGTCGTTCTATATGGACCAGTGATGTGTGGTTCTATATGGACCAGTGATGTGTGGTTCTATATGGACCAGTGCTGTGTGGTTCTATATGGACCAGTGCTGTGTGGTTCTATATGGACCAGTGCTGAGTGGTTCTATATGGACCAGTGCTGAGTGGTTCTATATGGACCAGTGCTGAGTGGTTCTATATGGACCAGTGCTGAGTGGTTCTATATGGACCAGTGCTGAGTGGTTCTATATGGACCAGTGCTGAGTGGTTCTATATGGACCAGTGCTGTGTGGTTCTATATGGACCAGTGCTGAGTGGTTCTATATGGACCAGTGCTGAGTGGTTCTATATGGACCAGTGCTGAGTGGTTCTATATGGACCAGTGCTGAGTGGTTCTATATGGACCAGTGCTGAGTGAGTTTCTATATGGACCTGAGTGTGGCTGCTGAGTGGTTCTATATGGACCAGTGCTGAGTGGTTCTATATGGACCAGTGCTGAGTGGTTCTATATGGACCAGTGCTGAGTGGTTCTATATGGACCAGTGCTGAGTGGTTCTATATGGACCAGTGCTGAGTGTGGTTCTATATGGACCAGTGCTGAGTGGTTCTATATGGACCAGTGCTGAGTGGTTCTATATGGACCAGTGCTGAGTGGTTCTATATGGACCAGTGCTGAGTGGTTCTATATGGACCAGTGCTGAGTGGTTCTATATGGACCAGTGCTGAGTGGTTCTATATGGACCAGTGCTGAGTGGTTTTATATGGACCAGTGCTGAGTGGTTCTATATGGACCGGTGCTGAGTGGTTCTATATGGACCGGTGCTGAGTGGTTCTATATGGACCGGTGCTGAGTGGTTCTATATGGACCAGTGCTGAGTGGTTCTATATGGACCAGTGCTGAGTGGTTCTATATGGACCAGTGCTGAGTGGTTCTATGAGTGGTGGTTCTATATGGACCAGTGCTGTGTGGTTCTATATGGACCAGTGCTGAGTGGTTCTATATGGACCAGTGCTGAGTGGTTCTAGTGGTTCTATATGGACCAGTGCTGTGTGGTTCTATATGGACCAGTGCTGAGTGGTTCTATATGGACCAGTGCTGAGTGGTTCTATATGGACCAGTGCTGTGTGGTTCTATATGGACCAGTGCTGAGTGGTTCTATATGGACCGGTGCTGAGTGGTTCTATATGGACCGGTGCTGAGTGGTTCTATATGGACCAGTGCTGAGTGGTTCTATATGGACCAGTGCTGAGTGGTTCTATATGGACCAGTGCTGAGTGGTTCTATATGGACCAGTGCTGAGTGGTTCTATATGGACCAGTGCTGCTGAGTGGTTCTATATGGAACCGGTGCAGTGATGTGCTGTTTGTTCTATGTGGACCAGTGATGTGCTGAGTGGTTCTATATGGACCAGTGCTGAGTGGTTCTATATGGACCGGTGCTGAGTGGTTCTATATGGACAGTGCTGAGTGGTCTGACCAGTGTGAGTGTTCTATATGGACCAGTGCTGAGTGGTTCTATATGGACCGGTGCTGAGTGCTGGTTCTATATGGACCAGTGCTGAGTGGTTCTATATGGACCAGTGCTGAGTGGTTCTATATATGGACCAGTGCTGAGTGGTTCTATATGGACCAGTGCTGAGTGGTTCTATATGGACCAGTGCTGAGTGGTTCTATATGGGACCAGTGCTGATGTGTGGTTCTATATGGACCAGTGCTGAGTGGTTCTATATGGACCAGTGCTGAGTGGTTCTATATGTGGTTCTATATGGACCAGTGCTGAGTGGTTCTATATGGGTGCTGAGTGGTTCTATATGGACCGGTGCTGAGTGGTTCTATATGGACCGGTGCTGAGTGGTTCTATATGGACCAGTGCTGAGTGGTTCTATATGGAGTGCTGAGTGGTTCAGTGCAGTGCTGAGTGGTTCTATATGGACAGTGCTGAGTGGTTCTATATGGACCAGTGCTGAGTGGTTCTATATGGACCGGTGCTGAGTGGTTCTATATGGACCAGTGCTGAGTGGTTCTATATGGACCGGTGCTGAGTGGTTCTATATGGACCGGTGCTGAGTGGTTCTATATGGACCAGTGCTGAGTGGTTCTATATGGACCAGTGCTGAGTGGTTCTATATGGACCAGTGCTGAGTGGTTCTATATGGACCAGTGCTGAGTGGTTCTATATGGACCAGTGCTGAGTGGTTCTATATGGACCAGTGCTGAGTGGTTCTATATGGACCAGTGCTGAGTGGTTCTATATGGACCAGTGCTGAGTGGTTCTATATGGACAGTGCTGAGTGGTTCTATATGGACCAGTGCTGAGTGTGGTTCTATATGGACCAGTGCTGAGTGGTTCTATATGGACTGAGTGGTTCTATATGGCTGAGTGGTTCTATATGGACCAGTGCTGAGTGGTTCTATATGGACCAGTGGTGCTGAGTGGTTCTATATGGACCAGTGCTGAGTGGTTCTATATGGACCCTGAGTGGTTCTATATGGACCAGTGCTGAGTGGTTCTATATGGACCAGTGCTGTGTGGTTCTATATGGACCAGTGCTGTGTGGTTCTATATGGACCAGTGCTGAGTGGTTCTATATGGACCAGTGCTGAGTGGTTCTAATGCTGAGTGGTTCTATATGGACCAGTGCTGAGTGGTTCTATATGGACCAGTGCTGAGTGGTTCTATATGGACCCAGTGCTGAGTGTTCTATATGGATATGGTGTGCTGAGTGGTTCTATATGGACCAGTGCTGAGTGGTTCTATATGGACCAGTGCTGAGTGCTGCTGTGACTGTGTGGTTCTATATGGCTGAGTGGTCTATATGTGCTGAGTGGTTCTATATGGACCAGTGCTGAGTGGTTCTATATGGACCTGAGTGGTTCTATATTGTGCTGAGTGGTTCTATATGGACCAGTGCTGAGTGGTTCTATATGGACCAGTGCTGAGTGGTTCTATATGGACCAGTGCTGAGTGGTTCTATATGGACCAGTGCTGAGTGGTTCTATATGGACCAGTGCTGAGTGGTTCTATATGGACCAGTGCTGAGTGGTTCTATATGGACCAGTGGCTGGACCAGTGCTGAGTGGTTCTATATGGACCAGTGCTGAGTGGTTCTATATGGACCAGTGCTGTGGTGGTTCTATATGGACCAGTGCTGAGTGGTTCTATATGGACCAGTGCTGAGTGGTTCTATATGGACCAGTGCTGAGTGGTTCTATATGGACGGTGCCTGAGGTGTGAGTGGTTCTATATGGACCAGTGCTGAGTGGTTCTATATGGACCAGTGCTGAGTGGTTCTATATGGACCAGTGCTGAGTGGTTCTATATGGACCAGTGCTGAGTGGTTCTATATGGACCAGTGCTGAGTGGTTCTGACCCTCGTGGTTTCTATATGGTGAGTGGTTCTATATGGACCAGTGCTGTGTGGTTCTATATGGACCAGTGCTGAGTGGTTCTATATATGGTGTGGTTCTATATGGACCAGTGCTGAGTGGTTCTATATGGGACCTATATGGAGTGCTGAGTGGTTCTATATGGACCAGTGCTGAGTGGTGGTTCTATATGGACCAGTGCTGAGTGGTTCTATATGGACAGTGCTGAGTGGTTCTATATGGACCAGTGCTGAGTGGTTCTATATGGACCAGTGCTGAGTGGTTCTATATGGACCAGTGCTGAGTGTGGTTCTATATGGACCAGTGCTGAGTGGTTCTATATGGACCAGTGCTGAGTGGTTCTATATGGACCAGTGCTGAGTGGTTGGTTCTATATGGACCAGTGCTGAGTGGTTCTATATGGATGGACCAGTGCTGAGTGGTTCTATATGGACCAGTGCTGAGTGGTTCTATATGGACCAGTGCTGAGTGGTTCTATATGGACCAGTGCTGAGTGGTTCTATATGGACCAGTGCTGAGTGGTTCTATGAGTGGTTCTATATGGACCAGTGCTGAGTGGTTCTATATGGACCAGTGCTGGTTCTATATGGAGTGCTGAGTTCTATATGGACCAGTGCTGAGTGTGGTTCTATATATGGACCAGTGCTGAGTGGTTCTATATGGACCAGTGCTGTGTGGTTCTATATGGACCAGTGCTGTGTGGTTCTATATGGACCAGTGCTGAGTGGTTCTATATGGACCAGTGCTGAGTGGTTCTATATGGACCAGTGCTGAGTGGTTCTATATGGACCAGTGCTGAGTGGTTCTATATGGACCAGTGCTGAGTGGCTATATGTGGTTTCTATATGGACCAGTGCTGCTGAGTGGTTCTATATGGACCAGTGCTGAGTGGTTCTATATGGACCAGTGCTGAGTGGGTTCTATATGGACCGGTGCTGAGTGGTTCTATATGAGTGAGTGGTTCTATATGGACCAGTGCTGAGTGCTGGACCAGTGGTTCTATATGGACCAGTGCTGAGTGGTTCTATATGGACCAGTGCTGAGTGGTTCTATATGGACCAGTGCTGAGTGGTTCTATATGGACCAGTGCTGAGTGGTTCTATATGGACCAGTGCTGAGTGGTTCTATATGGACCAGTGCTGAGTGGTTCTATATGGACCAGTGCTGAGTGGTTCTATATGGACCAGTGCTGAGTGGTTCTATATGGACCAGTGCTGAGTGGTTCTATATGGACCAGTGCTGAGTGGTTCTATATGGACCAGTGCTGAGTGGTTCTATATGGACCAGTGCTGAGTGGTTCTATATGGACCAGTGCTGAGTGGTTCTATATGGACCAGTGCTGAGTGGTTCTATATGGACCAGTGCTGAGTGGTTCTATATGGACCAGTGCTGAGTGGTTCTATATGGACCAGTGCTGAGTGGTTCTATATGGACCAGTGCTGAGTGGTTCTATATGGACCAGTGCTGAGTGGTTCTATATGGGAGTGGTGCTGAGTGGTTCTATATGGTGATGTGTGGTTATATGGACCAGTGATGTGTGGTGGTTCTATATGGACCAGTGCTGAGTGGTTCTATATGGACCAGTGCTGAGTGGTTCTATATGGACCAGTGCTGAGTGGTTCTATATGGACCAGTGCTGAGTGGTTCTATATGGACCAGTGCTGAGTGGTTCTATATATGGACCAGTGCTGAGTGGTTCTATATGGACCAGTGCTGAGTGGTTCTATATGGACCAGTGCTGAGTGGTTCTATATGGACCAGTGCTGAGTGGTTCTATATGGACCAGTGCTGTGTGGTTCTATATGGACCAGTGCTGAGTGGTTCTATATGGACCAGTGCTGAGTGGTTCTATATGGACCAGTGCTGAGTGGTTCTATATGGACCAGTGCTGAGTGGTTCTATATGGACCAGTGCTGAGTGGTTCTATATGGACCAGTGCTGAGTGGTTCTATATGGACCAGTGCTGAGTGGTTCTATATGGACCAGTGAGTGCTGAGTGGTTCTATATGGACCAGTGCTGAGTGGTTCTATATGGACCAGTGCTGAGTGGTTCTATATGGACCAGTGCTGAGTGGTTCTATATGGACCAGTGCTGAGTGGTTCTATATGGACCAGTGCTGAGTGGTTCTATATGGACCAGTGCTGAGTGGTTCTATATGGACAGTGCTGAGTGGTTCTATATGGACCAGTGCTGAGTGGTTCTATATGGACCGGTGCTGAGTGGTTCTATATGGACCAGTGCTGAGTGGTTCTATATGGACCAGTGCTGAGTGGTTCTATATGGACCAGTGCTGAGTGGTTCTATATGGACCAGTGCTGAGTGGTTCTATATGGACCAGTGCTGAGTGGTTCTATATGGACCCAGTGCTGGAGTGGTTCTATATGGACCAGTGCTGAGTGGTTCTATATGGACCAGTGCTGAGTGGTTCTATATGGACCAGTGCTGAGTGGTTCTATATGGACCAGTGCTGAGTGGTTCTATATGGACCAGTGCTGAGTGGTTCTATATGGACCAGTGCTGAGTGGTTCTATATGGACAGTGCTGAGTGGTTCTATATGGACCAGTGCTGAGTGGTTCTATATGGACCAGTGCTGAGTGGTTCTATATGGACCAGTGCTGAGTGGTATGGACCGGTGCTGAGTGGTTCTATATGGACCAGTGCTGAGTGGTTCTATATGGACCAGTGCTGTTCTATATGTGGTTCTATATGGACCAGTGCTGAGTGGTGGTTCTATATGGACCAGTGCTGAGTGGTTCTATATGGCAGTGCTGAGTGGTTCTATATGGACCAGTGCTGTGAGTGGTTCTATATGGACCAGTGCTGAGTGGTTCTATATGGACCAGTGCTGAGTGGTTCTATAATGACCAGTGCTGAGTGGTTCTATATGGACCATATGGCTGTGAGTGGTTCTATATGGACCAGTGCTGAGTGGTTCTATATGGACCAGTGCTGAGTGGTTCTATATGGACCCAGTGCTGAGTGCTGGTTCTATATGGACCCTGAGTGGTGACCTGAGTGGTTCTATATGGACCAGTGCTGAGTGGTTCTATATGGACCAGTGCTGGTGTTCTGGAGTGGTTCTATATATGGACCAGTGCTGAGTGGTTCTATATGGACCAGTGCTGAGTGGTTCTATATGGACCAGTGCTGGTGCTGAGTGGTTCTATATGGATGGACCAGTGCTGCTGTGTGGTTCTATATGGACCAGGTGCTGAGTGGTTCTATATGGACCAGTGCTGAGTGTTCTATATGGACCAGTGCTGTGCTGAGTGGTTCTATATGGAGTGTTCTATATGGTGCTGAGTGGTTCTATATGGACCCAGTGCTGAGTGTTCTATATACCAGTGCTGAGTGGTTCTATATGGACCAGTGCTGAGTGGTTCTATATGGACCAGTGCTGAGTGGTTCTATATGGACCGGTGCTGAGTGCTGAGTGTTCTATATATGCTGGTGGTTCTATATGGACCAGTGCTGAGTGGTTCTATATGGAGTGCTGAGTGGTTCTATATGGACCAGTGCTGAGTGGTTCTATATGGACCGGTGCTGAGTGGTTCTATATGGACCGGTGCTGAGTGGTTCTATATGGACCAGTGTGCTGAGTGGTTCTATATGGACCAGTGCTGAGTGTTCTATATGGACCAGTGGCCAGTGGACCTGAGTGGTTTCTATATGGACCAGTGCTGATTCTGGGACCAGTGCTGAGTGGTTCTATATGGACCAGTGCTGAGTGGTTCTATATGGACCAGTGTGAGTGGTTCTATATGGAGTGGTTCTATATGGACCAGTGCTGAGTGGTTCTATATGGACCAGTGCTGAGTGGTTTTATATGGACCAGTGCTGTGGAGTGGTTCTATATGGACCAGTGGTGCTCTGGAGTGAGTGGTTCTATATGGACCTGAGTGCTGAGTGGTTCTATATGGACCAGTGCTGAGTGCTGACCAGTGTTGTGGTTCTATATGGACCCGAGTGTTCTAATATGGACCAGTGGTTCTATATGGTTCTATATGGACCAGTGCTGAGTGTTCTGGACCGGTGCTGAGTGGTTCTATATGGACCGGTGCTGAGTGGTTCTATATGGACCGGTGCTGAGTGGTTCTATATGGACCAGTGCTGAGTGAGTGGTTCTATATGGACCAGTGCTGAGTGGGTTCCTATATGGGACCGTGCTGAGTGGTTCTATATGAGTGGTTCTAATGGACCGGTGCTGAGTGGTTCTATATGGACCCGGTGCTGAGTGGACCAGTGCTGTGTGGTTCTATTGGACCAGTGCTGAGTGGTTTTGCAGCATGAGTGGGGCAGGTGCTGAGTGGTTCTATCCCCACCAGTGCTGAGTGTTCTATAAACCAAGGTGTGGTTTATAATAACTATACTGGAAAGCTGAGTTTCTATATGCTGCTGAGTGGTTCTAATTGAAACATTCCACATAATAGAAAGAAGTGCTGACATGATTGGAAAAAGATGAGTGGTTCTATCTGTCCAGTGCTGAAAAAAGATGAGATGGTTCTATATGGCCACCGGTGCTGAGTGGTTCTATAAAAAAGATGTGCTCAGTGTTTCTCTATGACCTCCTCTGAATTTGAAGCCTGGTGCCATCCCAAATATCACCCTATTCCAAATGGACCCTGGTAAACAGTAGTGGGCACTATAAACCTCCCATGCTGTCAAAGCCTAGTGCTGAGACTTAACTCACTGGATTTACCTTAGAGAAGACGGTTAGGGGGAGAGGGAGAGGAAGGGTCTGTCCCAAATCATACCTTATTCCCTATATACTACACTACTTTTGATGAGGGTCAATAGGGCTATGGTCAAAGGTAGTGTATAATATAAGGTAGTGTAGTATATAAGGAATAATATAAATAATATAAATAATAATATAAAGTAGTGTAGTACATAGGGAATACTATAAATAATTATAATAATATAAAGTAGTGTAGTAAATAGGGAATAATATAAATAATTATATTATAAAGGTAGTGTAGAACATAGGGAGTAATATATGTATATTACATAGGGTAAATATATAAAATAATAATAATAATAATTATAAAGTAGTGTAGTATATAGGGAATAATATAAATAATAATAATAATATAAAGGTGTGTAGAACATAGGGAATAATATAAATAATAATAATATAAATAATAATAATATAAAGTAGTGTAGTACATAGGGAATAATATAAATACTAATAATAATATAAAGGTTCTGTAGTACATAGGAAATAATATAAATAATAATAATATAAAGTAGTGTAGTACATAGGGAATAATATATATAATAATAATATAAAGGTAGTGTAGTATATAGGGAATAATAAATAATAATAATAATATAAAGAAGTGTGGTATATAGGGAATAATATAAATAATAATAATAATAAAAATAAAAATAGTACATAGGGAATAATATAAATAATAATAATATAAAGTAGTGTAGTACATAGAGAATAATATAAATAATAATAATATAAAGAAGTGTAGTACATAGGGAATAATATAAATAATAATAAATAATGTAAAGGTAGTGTAGTAAAGGGAATAATATAAAAAATAATAAAATAATAAAAAGGTTCTGTAGTAAATAAAAAAAATAAAAAATAAAATAATATAAAGTAGTGTAGTACATAAAAAAAATAAAATAAATAATAAAAAAAAAAAAAAAAGGTAGTGTAGTAAATAAAAAAATAAAATAAAAATAAAAATAATAATAATAAAAATTCTGTAGTAAAAAATAAAAAAATAATAAAAATTATAATAATATAAAGTAAAAAAAGTAATAAAAAAAAAATATAATAATAATAAAGGTAAAAAAAAAAAATAAAAAAAAAAAAATAAAATAATAAAAAAGTAGTGTAAAAAAAACATAAAAAATAATATAAATAATAATAATAAAAAGTAGTGTAGTAAATAAAAAAAAAAATATATAATAAAAAAAAAAAAGTAAAAAGTAAATAAAAAATAATAAAAAAAATATAAAAATAATAAAAAAAATAAAAAAAAAAAAAAGTAAAAAAGTCAA
>JAGTTL010001107.1:0-17681 GCA_036851935.1 Coregonus suidteri
GTTGGGAACCCTTTGCCAGGATGGGTAGCCTACCTTTTGTGGCAAAAAAATTATTTTCCACTGTTTGCAATGTAAAAATCCTAAAAAAAGAATCAGAGTAATTACATTTAGATTCCTCTGTAATTGCATGCCCCCTAAAAAAACGTAATGTGAAAACGTGCATGATATTCTAAGAATTGGTTAATGTTGGGCCGTCTTGGGTCTATGGTTTGCGAAAACATTGTAGCCTAGACCAAGGCGTGGCCATTGCTGTGGTGAGAGAGAGAAGCACGCCTGTATCTCTCACAGAAATACAATGACATTCACTTTCTATGATCTCTCTCCCTCTCTGTGCTGTTATAGCATAAGCCGGCAACTCTCTTCTCTCCAGCATTGCACTTCATCATTTATCTCCTAATAGAATAATAGCTGTGGGAAGTGTGCTGGAGGGCTGCAGCACTCTGCAGTCTGTTCAGAAAAAAATTAAATAATTCCCAATACTACACCAGGAGGAAGCCTAGAATTTTATCCCCCCAGAGGATACCATATTCTATGTGAATAATATACTTCTAGCTGTGGATTGTGTGGTAAACCAAATCACAAGGAAATAGACTTAACTGTGTTGGCAATCTGTCATTAACAAGCATGCAGCCAAAACAGGCCTTTCGAAAATATTTATAATACAATCACTGGAAAACACAGGTTGTAAAGCAAAGGGGATCCTGCTGAAAAAAAAATACTAATGTCTGTATGTTACCAAGTTAACAACTTCCAAATAGGCCATTGAGTGAACAGCATTGTTTTTAAAAATTTAAGCAAGAGAGAGATAAGCTTTTGGCTGGTGAGTGAGTGCACATCATTGGTGAGGCAGTGAAACTGGAAAGCTTTCTTGGGACTAATCTTCCTCCTCATATTGTACAATGTGTTTCTCTGCACACTTAGGGGCCTCAGCTATTGATGGATTTCAAGACAAGTCGTTTCAATCATTGACTCCCAGATTCCTCAGTTTTGTCAAAGTAGCCTGTCATTTGTAAGATCCATTTCTGCCGTACAATTTCAAAACCCTTGCTAAATGCTAAAAAAACCCACTTTCCCGAACAATATTCTTCCCATCACTCTCTCTTGGTCTCTGCCTACTCACAAAAATCCTCTCGGATCCCCCCCCTGTACCCCCTTCTCCCCAGTCCTTCACTGCTTTGGCATACAACATTTCTGACTATTTAAACCCTGGCAACCAATCGCTTTCTTTCACCTGACTCCCAGTCTCCCCCCCGTTAGCACCCCCCAATCTAAAACACAAATTTTCTCCACCGTACCAAACTTTCTTCATCTCATTCCTCCTGCGATGTCACATCGGGCTCTCAGTACCACTCTGAACAGGCCCCAAAAATTTCACCCCAAAAACCTATATTTCGGAACAAAATCGTCACGGATAACTGACCTTCCCCCTTGATCTTATCGGGCAGGACTATGCATAAAAAATCCGATGACAGTCGGGGGGGAAAAAAAGATTTAGTAAAACCCCCAATTTGTGAAAGTTCCCCCCTTAAAAAATTGAGAGGCCTGTAATTTTCATCATAGGTACCGCAACTTGACGACAAAAGGGGAAAAAAAAACCAGAAAATCACATTGTAGGATTTTTAAGAATTTTTTTGCAAATTAGGTGAAAATAAGTTTGGGTCTTTAAACAAAATTTCTCAATACTTTTTAATACCTTTTTTTGGCAATGACACAGGTCAAACGTTTTCGTAAGTCTGGTAAAAATATATATATATATATGTATTCCTAACTGAAGTCGTTTGGGAAAAGAGGTCTGCAAAACTAAATGTAAAATGAAAAATGTTTTTTGGCCCATTCCTCCGAGATCTCCTCTAGAGCAGTGAGTTTTGGGGCTATCGCTGGGCAACAGGGCTTCAACTCCCCCAAAATTTTCTATGGGGTTGAGATCGGGAGACTGGCTACCCCCCGGGGACCTTAAAAATGCTTCTTACGAAGCCCTCCTTCGTGGCCCGGGCGGTGTTTTGGGATCATTGTCATGTGAAAGACCCAGCCACGTTTCTTTTCAATCCCCTTGCGATGGAAGGGGGTTTTTTTCCTCAAAAATCTCACGTACAGGGCCCCCATTCTTTCCCTTTCCCCTTTACACGGATCAGTCACCCGGGTCCCTTTGCAGAAACAGCCCCAAACATGATTTTTCCACCCCAGCTTCCAGTGGGTAGGGTTTTCTTTGGATGCAACTCAGCATTTTTTTCCCCCAAACCAGGGGTTGAGTTTTTAAAAAAGTTCTTTTTTTGGTTTCATCTGACCATTGACATTCCCCAATCCTCTTCGGGTCACCCAAAAGCCGTACAAACTTCAGCGGGCCTGGACATGTACTGGTTTAAGCAGGGGGAAATGTCTGGCCTGCGGGATTTGGTTTTCCTGGCGGCGTAGTTTTTACTGATGGTGGTTTTGTTATTTTGGTCCCAGCTCTCTGCAGGTCATTCACTAGGTCCCCCCAGGGGTTCTGGTTTTTTCCCAAACCGTTCTTGTAATTTTTTGACCCCACGGGGTGGATTTTGCGGGGAGCCCCAGATCGGGGGAGATTACAGGGGGTTGTTATTTTTCCTTTCCTAAAAATTTCCCCCAAGTTTGTTTTTTAAAACCCAAGCTGCTTACATATTGCGATTCAGTTTTCCCCCATTTGTGCGGGGTCTAAAATTTTTTGTTTCTGGTGCCCTTTTACCTCTTTGGTTTGGGCCCATATGGAGTTTGGAGGTGACTGTTTGGGTTTTTGGGGACAGGTGTCTTTTATACTGTAAAAATTAAAACAGGTGCCTTTAATACGGTAACAGGGGGACGGGACCTTTTAAAAGAAAAAGTTACGGTCTTGAGACCCAAAATTTTGCTTGTTTTTAGGGGAACCAATTATTTTTTCCCCATAATTTGCAAAAAATTCATTAAAAATCCTACAATTGATTTTCTGGATTTTTTTTTTTCTAAAATTTTCGTCATATTTGACGTGCCTAGATGAAATTACGGGCCTCCCCCTTTTTTTAAGGGGAACTTCACAATTGGGGGCTGACAAAATATTTTTTTTCCCCCACAAATGATTCCTTTTTCCCCCACGCTCACCCCGTCTACATCCCCCAAAAGGGAGGGCGTCACGACCCTGAATTTCCTTTTTCAACTGCACACCCTAAACACTTAACTAACCCTGTTCCACTTTTTTCAAGCCCCTGTTCCGGAGAGAAATTTAAAAGTCACAATTCCTGTCTCTAATCACGAAACCCGCAGCCCCCCGCCCCCTTTCTGGCAAGGAAAAACAATAAATCATCCCCCCAACTCATTACCCCCCAACTCAACGTCCCCAACCTCTTCTCCACTAACCTGACACCACATTGGACCATTTTTCCTACAAATCCCCTCCCCACGGGGGCCAAATCACCTTTCACCCCGGGAACGAGGCCCGAACTGGGAGTTCCTCACAGCAGGAATTCATCCCCCCCCTACCGGTTCCATCTCTGGTACTGGAGGAAGTACCCCCTTTTTTTTGCACTTGACAACCCCCTTTCCCAACTGCTTCCCTTACACTCGTTTCTCAGGGTCATACTGCCCCTCCCACCCCGTTATCATCCTCACTCTCGTCACGTTCATTTTCCTCCTTAGCTTTTCTAAAAGTTCGGTGACTTCCATTCCTTTCATAAAAAACATTTTCCACTTTTCCTTTTTGTCCTTTCCACCTTTTCTCCTTCTCAGATTTCCAAAAGGTTTTTCACCCCCAGCAATCCCCCTTCCATTTTTTTCTTGTCCGCCATCTTACCAGTGTCTCACCATCCACACCCAAGTTCATGGTGCCACCATGGGTACCACAGTATAAATATATACCCTAAAACCTAGCACAAACAGGGAAATGGTTCCCAAATCATTTTCCACCTTTTTTTTCCCCATGGGGGATTTTAGAAACATTTAAAAAATAAGGGCTTTTTTCGTGTGGGCTTCCCCTGGCGGGCGTTTTGAAACCGTTCAATCTTTAGGACAAGGTGTGATAAATATATCCCCGTTTTTTACCGCTAAAAAAAGGAAACGAAATTACTCTAATGTGGCTACATAAAAACTAAAAATGCCTGATGATTGACAAATTGCCGAATCGGTAAAAGGAAAGGGTCTCTGGGTAACTATAAAAGTTGAAAAATTTTTGTAATGAAAAAATGGGCTCATTTTTTTAAAATGGTAAATTTCTGTGAACTGTCTTGTGCATTTTTTAAATTGACCATACCTTTTAAAAGGATCGCTAGAGATACGGCAGGAGATTGCAGTTTTGTTGTTTTTGCATTGTCTATTTTGATGAAAATTTGAGTTTTATAATCTAAGGGGAAAAATAGAGCCAAATTGCTAAAAGTACCCCGGGGAACCTCCCAAAAAACAGCCTTTTGATATTCTAAAATAAAAAAAGGAAAAAAGATTGGAAACCTTTTCCCTTTTGACCGCTAGGATTTATGACCCTTTTTTGCAAAAAAAAATAAAATTTTTAAAAAATGATTCAACTTTACTCAGGCTTTTAGAAGCACCCTTTGGAGGATTACGCCTCGAGTCTTCTTGGGGTATGACGTACAAATTTGGCATCCCTTTTTTGGGGGTTTTTCTCGCAGATCCTCCAAGCTTGTCGGGTTTAATGAGGAGTGTCGCCGCACAGCTTTTTCAGGTCTCTCTGTACTTTGCTCCGTTCATTTTCCCCGACCCTGACTAGTCCCCCGGCCACTAAAAAAACATCCCACAGCAATGCGGCACCCCCATGCTTCCCCGTTGGGATGGTGCCAGGATTCCTCCAAAAAAACTTTGGCTTGAATGCCAAAGCGTCACATTTTGGGTTCACCAGCCCAGAAAATCTTTTTTCTTGGCTGGAGTCCTTTGATCCTTTTTTGCAAACCCCAAAGGGGGCTGTCAGTCCTTTTCAAAGGGAGGGGCTTCCTCTGGCCATCTACCTTTAAAGGCCTGATTGTTGGAGTGTGCCGAGAGGTTTGTCCCCTTTGGAAGGTTCCCCCTTCGTACAGGTTTGGGACTTGTAGAGTGACCACGCTTCTTGGGGGGCCCCCTCCCAAAGGGCCCCTTCTCCCCCTTTTGCTTAGTTTGTCCGGGCACCCACTCAGAAAAAATTGGTGGTTCCATTTAAAATGACGGAGGTTTTTTGACCATTTAGAAGATGGACCCTTTTTTGATCTACCCTTTGGGACAAAAATGATTGACACTCAGGAGACACTTTTTTGTTTAGCGCGCTTGGGTTAGACTGCTCCCTTTAAGGATCACGTCGACCAGGCACACTTACATTAGGGGGAGGGGGGAGGGAAGCTTTGGGTGTCTGGTTAGGGAGAAAAAGGGTTCAGTTTTTTTACGTTAGGAAGATTTTATTTTTGTTTGTTCCACAGATTTTAATTTTTCCCCACTAAAAAATTTAATGCGGTCCTTGGGGTTTAAAAACAATTTAGATACCTTATGCTATAGCTTTTCCTGTTTACATTTTTGGGTAATGACTTAAAAATGCAAAATTAAAATTTATTTTTTGGGGATTTTGGGGAAAACTACCCAAAGCTTAAACGGGTATTACAGCTTAAAAAATTTTATTCATCATTGTGTTCCACAAAAAACTCATTTGTTGAAGGATAGCTATTTAAAAGTATCAGGAGATGAAAAGGGGCCAGAAAATAGCATCCTTTTTCTCCCTCTTCTCATGGTTTTTAGGGTTTTTAAATTCACTAATCTGTTCCTTTTTTCAGTGGATATTTTTAAAACGATACAGCTGGCAGATACTTTAGAAAAGGGAACTTTTTTAAATGACAATTAATCTGTTAATTTTTAGGGCCCAAATTTATTTTAAATCCAAATTCTTTGAAATGTATTTCTTTTGATACCCCTTTTCCTGGAAAAGTCAATGGCGGGGGCTTTAATTGCCTTGATCCTCATCTGATCCTCCTCTGGTTTAGAAAATTCCCCACTCGGAGTAGAAAGAAATTACGCATTTCATAAGGTTTTAAACTATGGAACTTTGGGAGGACTCAAAACCCGGTAAAAGGGGTTTTCATGATCTCAACATTTAATATTCTCTGTGATACTTTTTATTTTATTGCTCTTTGCTTCAAAATTAGGGGGATGGATATGATATATTTTTTTTGATGCCCTTTCCCCTGTGTCTTTTTCTATGGGGATAAAAAACTAAAAAAGGATCCTCTAGATGGCGTTTCATCCCAGGGGTTTAAGGACCCAACTTCTTACATATTTGGAGTGCAATAGATGTTTTTTTTTAAATTAAAACACGACCAAACACAGCGAGTCCCAGATAGGGGGCTTTCAAAAGCACATATTTGGGGGCAATTTAAATTTTTTTTTACCATTTTCAAATCAATTAATCAAAAAATGAGGGGGTGGAAAACAAATCGAAGGGAATTTTTTTGGAAATCAGTAAAAGTAAACAAGGAATATTTGGTCTTAAAGCTCAGTATGAAGAACTTCCCCCCCTCAAAGCGAAAACAGTTTAACGGGGCTGAACCCCCAGTCCTATGATAAGGTAAAAAAACCTGGAAAATTGCTGGCCTGGAATTAAAAGTAAAATTCACCCTTTAATGCAATTCAAAATTTACAAGGAAAATTTTTCATGGATCCTGTGAAATAATCAAACATTTGCTTCCTATTAAAACACCTTTAAACTTGAATCTCCTGAAAGAACAGTCGGGTTTGTTTTTCCCCTTTTACTTCAAAAGACACAAAATTTTAGATCTAAAAAAAATTTAATTGGGATGTTTAAAATATTGATCTATTTTCGATATAAAGGAGGAAAAGCAAGGGCCCAGTTTCTCCCAATAGTTTTTAAAGGGAAAAACTTCTAGGTACTTTTGGATATGTACATGTTTTTTCCACATTTGGTTACGTTACAGCTTATTCGAAATGTTAAAAAAAAAAAATCCTCCAATCTAACACAATACCCTAATGACAAGTAAAAAACTTCTTGACTTTTTGCAAATGTTATTAAAAAAAAAAACAGCGAAATACCTTGTTTACAAAAGTTTTTTCACACCCTTTGCTATGAGACTCAAAATTTGACCCTAGGGGGATCCTTTTTCCATTGATCTCCTGAATGTTCTAAAATTTAATTGGAGCCCAAAATTGGTAAATTAAAATTGTTTTGGAGATTATTTGGAAAGTCACCAACGTCTATTAAGGTCCCAGAGTTACGTGGTCAAGCTAAAAACAAGCCATGAGTCAAAGGAATTGTCCGTAGCGCTCCAAGAAAGGTTTTTGTGCGAGGCACAGTTTGGGGGGGAAACATACAAGCTTGAAGGCCCCCAAGAACACGGGGCCTCAATCATTTTTAAAATGGAAGAATTTTGGGAAAAACAAAAGATTTTCCCTAGGCTGGCCCCCCGGCCAAACTGGAAAATCGGGGGGAAGGGCCCTTGGGTCGGGGGTGACCAAAAAATGATGGTCATTTTGCAGAGCTCCGGGTTTTCCTCTATGGGAGGGGCCAAACCCTTTCCAGAAGAAAACCATCTCTGCAGCATCCACCAATCAGGCCTTTAGGGAAGGTGGGGAAACGGAAGCCCTCAAAAAAAGGAAATAAAGCCAGGAAAAACAAGATTCTCTGGTTTAAAACCAAGATTGAACTTCGGGCCTGAACCCAAGCATCCCCTTTGGAGGAAACCCGGGCACCATCCTTACGGTGAAGGGGGTGGTAGAAGCATCAGCTGGGGGGATGTTGTTCACGGCGGGGATGGGAGCCTAGTCAGGTCGGGGAAAAAGATGATGGAGAAAATACGAAGATCCTTGGAAAATGCTCCAGTGCACTCAGGCCCAAAGACCGGGGCGGGTTCACCTCCAACAGGACAACGACCCTAAGCACACACCCAAGACAACCGGGAGGGGTTTGGGACAAGTCTCTGAATGTCCTTGGTGGCCCAGCCAGACCCGGAATTTAACCCCAAATCGAACATCTCGGGAGACCAAAAAATAGCTGTGCGTGACCCCCCCCATCCAACCGGGGACAAACTTGGAAGATTCAGGGGGATGGGAGAAACTCCCCAATACAGGGGGCCAAGCTTTGTGTCTCCCCTTTAAGTTTTGGTGAATCACTAAAAGGTGCTTAAACAAAGTAGAAAAAGGGTCGAATACTAGTAAATGTGATATTTTCATTGTTGTTGTTTTTTGAAAAATTGATAAAAAAACAGTTTTTGCTTTGTCATTATGGGTAGTGTGTAGTTAATGGGGGAAAAAAGAATCAAGGCGAACAAACAAAATGTCCAAAAATCAAGAGGTCGAATATTTTCCCCGAATGCATGACGGGTGTGTCCCTTTTCCAAAATCAGTCCCCAAATTTAATTAGATGAACCTGCTTTACCATAAAAACGATTTCCCAATCTTCTCCCCCTCTTTTTCATTTTTAAAATGTTGACATTCACTCCAGTGTTTGTGCAGTTTCCCTTCACGAGCCACTCGGGTCCTGCGTAAACTGGGCCCACTGTCACAATCAGACCCATGACTGTGGGTTTTTGGACTCGGGGGAAAGGAGAGAGAAGGCTGGGTTGTTTTCTCACTGTTGTGTTACCGGCCTCAAACTTATCTAAATCGGCCCGTAGTAAAAAAAGGGAAAAACGGACACAAAGGTTATTGTTTTGACAGTTCGGGCATTTTTTTTATTTTCTAAAAATATTTTCACTTTTTTCTGGTTCAATTATCTAATTCAGTGTTTGACTTGGACTGAAATAGGTGCCAATACTCTTTTGGGGTGGGGGACTTTTTTAATTAAGGTGCAGGAGCCCCACAATATTTTTTGAGCCAAATCCCAAACCTATATAGTAAAACAATAAATTTTACTAAAAAACCATTTGTACAAGGTTACAGTTTTTTTAACAGCACTAGTGAAATTTCCAAAAACCCTTGTTTCACTGTTTTACTTCAATAAAAAAACCATTGTATTTCCTTCACACCATAATAACAATTATAGAAAAGATAGAAACAACAAATGTGTCTGAATTTTAGTACACATGTAGAAACGCAAAATCTTTTACATTCACTTAAAAACATAGTGGCCCGTGAAATTGTCTCTATTGTGCACCGGAGGACCTGCCATTTTACCACTTGTTTTTTTACAAAAAACCCAAAAATATGCAAACACTCGAAATCTAAAAAAAAGGATTTTTTATAAAATTTACCATGAAAAAATTATGTACACCCACTAAACAAACCAAAAGCTAAAGTTTAGTGATTGAAAAAAATTTATCACGTTTCACTTGGTTTGACACAAAAAAAACCTCAAACCTTTAAAAATTTGAAATCCCTTAGGATTTTTTTACCTACATGATTAACATTTTTCTTTCGCATTAGAAATTTTAAAACGTCTATTACATACCTTAGTAATATATAGAAACGGACACAAGTTTCTCTTGACGCACAGTTCTGGCGCTTTCATTTTGAAGAATGGGGCCCGCCTGCCCGGAACTTCCTGTTCCCCCCTACTAAAGGGCCGGGATTCCCAGATCAGATTACAACTTTTATTAATTCTAAAAAAGTGAAACTGTAGCAATTTATTTCCCTCATTTTTTATTAGCCTAAGCATGACCTTCATCCCAAAAAATTTTTTCCTAGGGGTTTGGAACCGGTTCAGGGAAAAAGAAATAAAAAAAAAACGAAAAAAAAAACCGGAAACTAAAATGAAAAAAACACTTTTTTAGGAACGCGTTATTTTAAAAAAATGGGTCCAGGTAAAAACCTTATTTTATTTCCGGTATTTTTTTTTTCCCGTCCCACAAAATCGCAACAAACTCACGTAGAAACGTTTACAGTTTTTTTCTGCCTCCAATGGAATTTGGGGAAACCTTTTTCCAGGGGTGTGCGTGGAACTCCCGCCCTCCCTCGAAGCTAGGTTACGTATCCTACTGCAAGTTCAACTGATTCAAATTAGGGATATTTTAATTTTTAGAAAAATGGATGAAATTTTTCAAAGCAGTTAAATACTATATCACCACGTTCACATTGGGTTTATTAACGCAAAAAATTAAAACCCCGTTTTTAAATTTTAGTGCACACTGCATGCCAACAAAAGGGGTTTTTGCTACTAGCAACATCTGCTCTGGTCCAAAGTTAAAACCCCTCTGGTAAAGACTTCAAGTTCCCCATAGAAGCCCCTCCTTGTAGGTATAAATTTTTGGGGCCTAAATTTAGATAAAGCAGGTCTAACCGATCCCAGCTCTTAATGCAAGCTTTCTCTATCCTCTAAAAGCTCTCCAAACCCGCAAAATGTCCACCTTTCCCCCTTTATTGGGAGCACAGGTGCTCTGAAAGATTTTCTTATACGATACTTGTGGTGTGAGTGTATTTATTCTCCCACTTGGTGTCCTTCCACAGCTTTTAAAAAGAGGGGCCGGTTGTCGGGGGGTAATGTACTTACACATTAATTAAAATACTCCTAAAAGTCACTTAATTTTAATTGGCTAAATCCCGTGTAACAACTAGTAATTCATTTTACTTGGCTAAAATTTCATGTCTATGCTTTGAAAAAGTGTCTTTTTCTTCTCGGGGGTTTTTTTTTTGTAAAATGTTTATAAAATGTATTTAAATATGTCTATCAGGGGTCATTTGCATAGGTTTGTATTTTCATGTGACAAAACTCTAAACAATCCAAATTTAAAGTGTTATAATGCTTTTTAATGACACTTCCCGGGTTTTTTCGGAAATACCGGGGGTTCCCGGGAGAAGAGTGATTTATTCTCGGGGTGGGAAAATTTTTATAAATCGAGGAAAAATTTAAACCCCGATGCGCATACCCTTTTTCACAAGACACCAAAAAATACGGTATTTCATTTGGCCTAAAGGTTTTTATGTCCTATAGGAATTTTTTGTAGTGACTCATAAGGGTAAATTTTAAAAGTAACCCCCTAAAGTGCCATGTTTTACAGTTTTTATGTGGAGGAAACATTAGGCGCCAGGACCCAAAACCCGGACCGCTCCGTAGGGCCCCACTGTAGGCCTACTTTACTGCATCCAGGCCATGGACATCTTTTTTTTGGCCTCAGTATTTAGGAGGGGAACTTTATAAAAGGGCCCATTCACCTGGTCTTATCGTACAAGGGTTAAGAAATTAAAAAAAACAGGCTATTTTATTTCTTGAGTTATTGAATCAATGGTTTTTAACTTCAAAAAGCGCGGTCTGGAACACTTCGGGCCCCCAAGTGGGCAATTGCTCATTCCCTTTTTGCATCAACCCAAACCCGAGTATTTGATTAATTAAAAAGTTTGTCAATATTATTATCCTAATTTATCCCCACCCGTTTTTTATATTTTATTTCCTTTAGCTGTTAATCTGGATTTTAATTTTTTAAACATTTCGTCTTTCCAAAATTTGGGGCAGGACCAGGACTTCCGAACCTACCCTTTTTTACTTTGTAACAGTCAAAAATGGGTTTTCCCAAAGTTTATCAACCCCAAAACATGCCCAAAATTTTTTAAAGCATTTCTTTTAAACATTATCCTGTACCTTTAACCCGTACACTGGGCATGTGAGAAAAACATTTATTGATTTGATATTAAGGCACCATTCACTCAGCTTCTAGTAAAAAAACAGTGATGCTTTCCTCCTTTTTTTGCCCTCATTGACATTGGATGAAGATGTCAAACTGAAAAAATAAAAACATCTGATCCTAATGGAATAAACAAAGCAAATTTAGTCTTGCCCATTTATTTTTTCAATGACAGGGGGTGCACCCTTCCTGGGGAAATGTACCCCGGGCGATGCGGGAGTGGACGGGAAGCCCTATTCCATCTCCCTTTTCCAAAAAACAATTTAATTATGGTCCCCCCGATAGGGGACGTATCAGATATTAAAAATGATAAAAAAATTTGGGGTACAAAAAAAACTTTACAAAGAAGGGTATTCCCTTTCATCTTGTTTAACGATGTGGCCCCATTATCTATTTTGAATTGTTTTTTTCCAAAATTTTTGTTTTAAAATTTAACCAAAACCCCCTCGTGGCCCCTGAGGGGGTCATTTACCCCACCCCATCGGCCCCCCAAAGTTATCTTGAAAGGACACCAAATCACTAATCTAATAATTGCCCTTTTCCACATTTTTTTGTTCAAATTTTGGGTACCCCTTCATAATCAATGTTTTTTAAAAAAATTAAAATCATTTTAATTTTTTCCAAACTTTTGGGCAAAAGAGCATTTCCCTAAAAAAATGGGGAATTTTTCAATTTCGAAAACAGTTTTTCCCCGGGACAAAATTTTTTCAGGGTCAAAAAAGATCATAAATGTTGAACGGACCCGGGAAACCTGTGAAAACAACCCAAATTAAAAACTTTCAGTTCTGTTTCTAAACCTTTTATTGTCCCGTAGCCGGTGGAAGGGGATATTGGGAATCTTCCGAGGACGAAATTTTCTATCAAATTTTACATAAGCAGTCTGTGGTTGATTAATTTTCTTTTCTTTCAGACTGGGGTTTTTTCCCTTTCCCTTTAAATATTTTTTTAAAAAGTAATGGGATAATTTCAGCTTTTGGCTTACTGTTTTCCCCCTCCACCATAAACCCTTAAAGGTATGGACAGCCAGAAATTTTATTAAAATTTTACTTTTTGTACAGGAAGCGCAAAAGACAACAAACGTTTGAAGAACAAAAAATCAATTTTAGAGGGAAAATGAGGGAAATCCCTTTCCCCGCCCCTATAGCTGGTACTCCTTTCCCATGTTCAAATCCCCCCAAAAAAAAATTAACAGTACAGTATGAACATTTTCCCCTTGAGACCCCGGCTGGGAAACACTATCAAGTGGAGTAAAGAGGGAAATGTCCCCCTTCAGCACTAAACCTTGCACTAAAGATAGTCGCCCCCTTTCCCAGTCCAAAACTTTTTTTAACGAAAGTAGTTTTTTTTTTTCCATTAAACCCTGCTCTTTAAATTTTTTTTGAAGATATCCCGAGCACTACCCTGGTCCGTGCAACAGTCAACCACAAACTGATCAGATTCTCAAATTTCCCTGTCCCCTATTTTTTATTTCTGTTTTTTTTCTTTTTAATCCTAGACCCGAGGCAAAGAGAAACCCTCAGGGCTTTGATACCCTTTCAAGCTAGGTCGTCGTAAATTAAATGGGGTCGTTGCTATTGTGAAATTTTTAGAATATCCCCTCCAGGTAAAATAAGCCTTTGATGTTTTTAATTTGTCCTAATTGCACATGCGAAAGGTTAATAAAAAAAAACATTTCAATAGCGCAGAAGGGGTCCCCCTTCTGACACCCCGTAAATTTCTTGATTACATTTCCAATTTCCCTTAATATTTCTCTGCTTCCCATTACTAAAATAATTTTTTACCCTTCAAAAAATTTTTTCCAAAAAAATTTTTTCAGAACTCAAACAAAAAACATTTTTTACCTGCAAAGGCTTTTTCCGGTCCAAATTTAAATAATAGCTGCAGGGGCCTTTTTCCCCTAAAAATTTCTTGAACGCTCTGTGCAAAATTTCAAGTTCCGGTTAAATTTCTTTTCCCACCACCCCATGTTTTGGTCAAACCCAAAAAACAACCATGGCAGAAGACAGGGGTTTGTTATGGGTTTACTTAAAACTTTTTAGTCTAACACAAAATTTTTAAAGGTCTCCAAATTTTCTAGTGTTTGGGGTTCCCTTTTTAAATACGAGATTTCCCCCCGCACATGAACCTCCCCTATGCTCCCAAACCAAAATAACTCTAAAAACTTCCAAAAATGGACATCCAATTAAAACCCAAAAAACTATGTAAAACTCTTTAGAAGCCCATCCACTCCTGGTCTTTTTTTATTTTCTGCTCTTCAGTGCCATATATATTTCATCTAAATTTAATTCCCTTTAATGGTCTCTAAAATCTAAAGGGGTCTGCCCCTCCAACTTTTAAAAAATATCCCTCTCATAATTTAATTGTTTGCTTTTGGAATGTGAAAATGCTGGGTAGCGCACCAAACATCCTCCCATCCTCAACCTCCCCCCGTCTTGATTCAAAAAAGCCGAAAGGGTTTCCCCTTTCCCCGTGACTTAATTTTTTTTTGAAAAAAAATTTCAGACACTTCTCATCATTATCCCTTTATCTTTCTGACTTTTAAACTGAAAACTGAGCTTTTTTTTCAAAAAAGGCCTGTGCTTTTTTGCAGGCACAATTTCTTTATCTAAACCCCCCATTCAAAATTTCTTGGATGTGCGATCTTCTAGTTTGTTCTGCAACTATAAAAAACTTGTATTTATTACTGCTTTATCTTTGCATAATTCTGAATAAAAATTGATTCTAATTTGTGCTCTCCCCCAGTCTTACAGTAAAAAAAAAGGGTTTATGGGTTTCCAGCCTGGAAAAAATACCTAATCTAGTCTCAAATGTTTTTTTCATGTAAAAACCTTTTTTAATTTTTTCCATATCCTTTTCCAATTTAATGTTTTTAATTCTATGTCACAGAAAGGCAAAATTTGGCAAAAAAAAAAACGGAGTGCGCGTGCGAGGAACACCCGGGCCAAACCGGGAAAAAAACCATTCTAGCGGTCCTCCCCCCCGCTTTTCCCCAGGTGAAACCCCGGGCATTTCATGCGCCACTTATAAGTATAACCAATTATATTCTCTATTAGGTTTTTCAAGTGCCCCCCCAAAATTCCCCGGGCATATGTCATTAAAATTCTCCCCCCCTAATAAACCCGTCTGTTTTTCATAAAAATAGCGTCTAGGGTTTTTCAGCATTTCCCCTTTCCTTGGGGTCGATGGTGATATACATTAATTCCGAATACATTTGCCCCTCCAAAACATATCTACTATTAAAACCCTCCGTGTACTGCCAAAACGTCCCCCCTTTTTTAAATCCCTATTTCCACTAGAAAACCCCAAACCCCCGTAGAAAGCACCCCGCCGACCCTCCACCTTGACTCTCCGAAACCCCCCCTCGAAAACCCCCACATCTTTTGACTTTTTAAATGTACTTCTTGTAAAAAACACACAGAGAAACAAAAAGGAGGGCAAATGGGAAAAAAAAGTGTCCTTTAACGGGGTTTTTTAAGCCCTCTAGGTTTATGCTAAACTATGTTAAAAAAAGGGGCGACTGGGGAAGGGGGAAGCAGACAACTTTAAATACATTAATTCCGACTCCTTTAAGTACAGTTCCTCGTTAGGGCCTGTCTGGGGAAAAATGGGCGGAAAGATAGGGTCGGGGGAAAAAACTTTTTCCTCAGTCTTGGGGGTGCTGGACCCGCGGGGGTAGAACCCGCTGGGTGCAGACCGTGCTGTAGTAGAGCCGCGCCTGACAGGGGAAAGCAGATCCCTCTCGCTGGCCCGGGTTTTTCCCCTCTTTTCCCTCAGACTCCCCGCTTTCAAAAAAACTGAAACATTCCCCCCAGGGCGGACTCCCCGTCGCCTCCATGCGGGTGATGGGGAAAAAGGCCACTGTTCCCCTTGAAGGCATTCCTCCTCTTCCCACCGTGCCAGCTCTCCCGGGGCGAGGGCGCGGGGGGCTCCCCGTACCTCCTCCCTTTGCTTGCTCCGCTCCCGTCCCCCGCTCCGCTCTCATCATGAGGTGATGATGGCGCCCCACCCCGCTCTCCCCCCGCCCCCCAGGGTTTTCTCCCACACTAGCCCCACGACCTCCTCAATAGCGCGTAGCTCTTTAATTTTTCCCCCACTGCCTTTTCCCACTCACCGCCTGGCGTAGGAGGGGGCTGCCTTGGGGAGTGACGGAACAGTCTCTTGGCTCAAGACTGCAGCGCTTAGGCACTGCAATCCCTATTTCTGGCCGAGGGCCCACAGTTTCTCACCTTTTGGGTGCAGGCATCAGCGGGTACCCAACTTTCTGCATTTGCAAAACGGGTGCCCCGAAAATGAGGAAAACCCCGTCTGCCCGATAGAAAAAGACGGGGAGGATGCGGTACCATCATGGCCGCTCTCGTCTTCCCCCAGCGCCGCGAAAATGCCCCTTCCCCGTCCAGATGCCTAGGGCGTCCTTAATTCCCCTCCTTGGCAAGATGGTCACATACCCGGGTGAGGTTTGCACACTAACGTTTCTTCAGTGAAACCGGGTTGAACATTTTCCCTTAGCACCCCAGTGTTCCTCCAGGGGGCTCAAATTGAACTCTGGGGCGGGTGAACGCACATCAAAAATTTCTCCGGGGTCTTTGTTGAGACAGTGCACATCGTCTGCTCGTAGAATCCAAAAAGAAAATCCTTTCCAAAAATAAATCTTTCCCCTCAACTTTTCTTTTCCAGTCCATTTAAAAACGCGCGGTTCTTCATCCGGCGGCTGGGCTGTGACGTGGACGATGAAGCATCGCTCCACATTCAGGGTCTCCCTTTGGGACGCAACTTGACTTTATCTTTCCAAAAAGGCCCAGAAGCTCCGAAAAGCTTTTGGGAGGAAGGGGCCGTTTCGGGCACGTCAAATTCTTGACGTTTACACAAAACGTAATCTGTAAAATGTCCCCCAAATACAAAGATAAGATTTAAAAAAAATCTTGGCTTTTGTTTTTATTAGCCCTTTTACAATAGACCAGGGGTAGCCTTCATAAAGTTGCCCTCCCAAATTTTAGAGGCCAAATTCAAAAGATTCCATGGCACTGGACGCAGTAAAGCTAGGCCTACAGAGGGCCTCGGAGCGGTCCTGGTGTTGGTCCTGGCGCCTAAAGTTTCCTCCACATAATAAACTGTACAAACGGCACTTTAGAGGGGTTACTTTTACAAATTTGCCTTACGATCACTACAACCAAACGTCCTATCATGGCATGAAATGCCTTAGCCTAATAAAGATCCGTAAGTAAATTTTAGTTGGTGTCTTGGATCAACTGGATGCGCAATAGGGTTTAATATTTCCCCCCGGGTGTTTTACAAAAGTTCCATCCCCAGAAAAATCACTTTTCCCCTGTTGGCTGCGTCTCCTGGCTTCAGCCCGTCTCTGTTTTTGACCAAAAAAGGCTCTCCTTTAGCGCCATGGGTGCCCCAGGTATTACGGTTGGTCCTTTTTAGCACCACAAGCCTTTCACATTTTATGGACCTGTGTTTTCTCTATTGGTGTTTGGGAAAAGTGGTGCTGGCTATCATTTAGCTGTGCAAACAGTGCTTATTTTAAATCAAATTTTATTGATCAAATATACATATTTAGCAGATGCATTGCGGGGGTGCGAAATGCTTGTGTTTCTAGCCCAACAATCCGTATATCTAAAAAATTCACAACAATTCACACATAACTCAAATCAAAAGTGAAAAAGGATTTAAAATAATAATCTGGATGAGCAAAGTCGGAGGGATAAACTAAAAACAGTAAATAGAAAACAGTATATACATTGAAAAGATAAAGCAAAAAATGTAAAAAATTTTTAAAGTGCTATGTTTTTATTATTAAAGGCCATTGATTCCAATCTATATACATTTGGGGAAAAAAAATATTTAGTCACCACCATTGTGCAAATTCTCCCACTTGAAAGAGAAGAGCCCGTAATTTCATCATAGGGACACATCACATTTAAAAACAAATTTAGGAAAAAAAATCCAAAAATCCATTGAGGATTTTTAATGAATTTTTTTTTGCAATTAGGGGGAAAAAAAGTTTTTGGCACCCCAAACAGGGAAGATTTTTGGCTCTACGGCCTATAACTTCTCTTTAAAAGGTCCTCTGTCCTCCACTCGTTACTGATTTAAAGGGACCTGTTTGAATTGTTATCATATAAAAAAAACTGTCCAAACCTCAAAAAGTCACAC
>JAGTTL010001108.1:0-17571 GCA_036851935.1 Coregonus suidteri
CAGACTGTATGGCATTGGCAACCATATGTAAATGGTTCACCGAAAACCGTTGTAATTTATTTTAACCATTGTTGTAACTACAGTGCATTCGGTAAGTATTCAGACCTCTTCACTTTTCCACATTTTGTTTATGTTACAGCCTTATTCTAAAATTGATTAAATTGTTTTTCCCCTCATCACAATCTACACACAAACCACATAATGACAAAGCAAAAACACGTTTTAGACATTTGCAAATTTATAAATAATGTAAAACTGAAATATTACATTTACATAAGTAATTCAGACCCTGTTACTCAGTACTTTGTTGAAGCCCACCTTTGGCAGTGATTACAGCCTCGAGTCTTCTTGGGTAAGACGCTACAAGCTTGGCACACCTGTATTTGGGGAGTTTTCTCCCATTCTTCTCTGCAGATCGTCTCGAGCTCTGTCAGGTTGGATGGGGAGTGTCGCTGCACGGCTATTTTCAGGTCTCCTCCAGAGATATTGTTTTGCTATTTTCAGGTACTTTCCAGAGATAGATATGAGATCGGGTTCAACTCCGGGGGCTCTGGCTGGGCCACTCAAATCAAATCAAATCAAATCAAATTGATGTTATAGCGGGTGTAGCGAAATGCTTGTGCTTCTAGCTCCGACAGTGCAGTAATATCTAACATTTCACACACACATAAAACACAAAAAAAGTAAGGAATGGGATTTTAAGAATATATACATATATGGACAAGCAATGACAGAGCGGCATGGACTAAGATACAGAATAATATTATAGAATAGAATGCAGTATATACAAATGAGATGAGTAGTGCAAGATATGTAAACATTATTAAAGTGACTAGTGTTCCATTTCTTAAAGTGGCCAGTGATTTCAATAGGCAGCAGCAGCCTCTAATGTGCTAGTGATGGCATATTTAACAGTCTGATGGCCTTTGAGATAGAAGCTGTTTTTTCATTCTCTCGGTCCCAGCTTTGATGCACCTGTACTGACCTCACGTTCTGGATGATAGTGGGGTGAACAGTCAGTGGCTCGGGTGGTTGATGTCCTTGATGATCTTTTTGGCCTTCCTGTGACATCGGGTGCTGTATGTGTCTTGGAGGGCGGGTAGTTTGCCCCCGGTAATGCGTTCGGCAGACCGCACCACCCTCTGGAGTGCCCTGCGGTTGTGGGCGGTGCAGTTGCCGTACCAGGCGGTGATACAGCCCGACAGGATGCTCTCAATTGTGCATCTGTAAAAGTTTGTGAGGGTTTTAGGTGATAAGCCAAATTTCTTCAGCCTCCTGAGGTTGAAGAGGCTCTGTTGCGCCTTCTTCACTACACTGTCTGCGTGGGTGGACCATTTCAGTTCGTCAGTGATGTGTACGCCAAGGAACTTGAAGCTTTCCACCTTCTCCACTGCGGTCCCGTCGATGCGGATAGGGGGGGGCACCCTCTGCTGTTTCCTGAAGTCCACGATCATCTCCTTTGTTTTGTTGATGTTGAGTGAGAGGTTATTTTCCTGGCACCACACTCTCAGAGCCCTCACCTCCTCCCTGTAGGCGGTATCGTCATTGTATTGGCTGTGTGCTTAAGGTCGTTGTCCTGTTGGAAGGTGAACTTTCGCCCCAGTCTGAGGTCCTGAGCACTCTGGAGCAGGTTTTCATCAAGGATCTCTCTGTACTTTGCTCCGTTCATCTTTCCCTCGATCCTGACTAGTCTCCCAGTCCCTGCCGCTGAAAAACACCCCCACAGCATGATGCTGCCACAACCATGCTTCACCGTAGGGATGGTGCCAGGTTTCCTCCAGAGGTGACACTTGGCATTCAGGCCAAAGAGTTCAATCTTGATTTCATCAGACCAGAAAATATTGTTTCCCATGGTCTGGGAGTCTTTAGGTGCCTTTTGGCAAACTCCAAGCAGGCTGTCACGTGCCTTTTACTGAGGAGTGGCTTCCGTCTGGCCACTCTAGCATAAAGGCCTGATTGGCGGAGTGCTGCAGAGTTGGTTGTCCTTCTGGAAGGTTCTGCCATCTCCACAGAGGAACTCTGGAGCTCTGTCAGAGTGACCATCGGGTCCTTGGTCACCTCCCTGACCAAGGCCCTTCTCCCCAGATTGCTCAGTTTGGCCGGGCGACCAGCTCTAGGAAGAGACTTGGTGGTTCCAAACTTCTTCCATTTAAGAATGATGGAGGCCACTGTGTTCTTGGGGACCTTCAATGCTGCAGAAATTTTTTGGTACCCTTCCCCAGATCTGTGCCTCGACACAATCCTGTCTCTGAGCTCTACGGATAATTCCTTCGACCTGATGGCTTGGTTTTTGCTCTGACATGCACTGTCAACTGTGGGACCTTATATAGACAGGTGTGTGCCTTTCCAACTCATGTCCAATCAATTGAATTGACCACAGGTGGACTCCAATCAAGTTGTAGAAACATCTCAAGGATGATCAATGGAAACAAGATGCACCTGAGCTCAATTTCGAGTCTCATAGCAAAGGGTCTGAATACTTATGTAAACAAGGTATTTCTGTTTTTTTATCGTGGAGGGACTCGCTACATTGTAGGCTAAACCTTTCTTTTAGGGGCTGTTCTTTTAGCGAGTCTGGACCCATTTTGTTCTTTGCATAAAATTGATTATAAAGACATATAAAGACAAAAAGTGTAATTCTTACAATGCATTATAACTGCGTCCTAATTCACCTGGATGCTATAAGTATTATTTTAGCCTACCAAACTGGTGAGCCTAATCATTTTGTGTGTATAATGGAAGGTTATCTAAAGCTTAATAATTACAAAACCTATGGTCACATGCGCCGGCTAGAAAGATGTGACATTACTTGAACTTCCAACTGACAGCCCTTAACCAACAGTGAAGTTGATTTCAAACAGGGTAGGCTACTAGTCTCGCCTGCACGCAGTGTTGAGGCTGTACAGTAGCAGTAGGCTCTCCCTTGACTTGTAACCCAGTTATATATACAGAGGTGTAAAGTAACCAGTAGGGAGGCTGGATATATTCGGTGGTGTAGCCCATTGTTGCATAGTCAATGTTCCTCTTTTTATCCTCCGGTGTAGTTGTTTTCTTTAGTTGAGGTCTCCGGGATTCTGTCTCCATTTTTTCTCTCTCATTTACACACTCTTCAAGCCTAATGCCCTGAACACAAAACCCATTAGATGGAATACGTACATGTGGGTAGAGTTAAAGTGACTATGCATAAATACTTAACAGAGTAGCAGCAGAATAAACAGGATGGGGTGGGGGGGGCAGTGCAAATAGTCTGGGTATTGTGATTCAGCTGTTCAGGAGTCTTATGGCTTGGGGGTAGAAGCTGTTGAAAGAAGTCTTTTGGACCTAGCTTGGCACTCAAGATGGAGACTTCTTGCCGTGCGAAAAGTGGAGAGAAAACAGTCTATGAGTTGAGTGGATGGAGTCTTTGACGTATTTTGATGGGCCTGTAATCTGACTACCGCCAAATCCTTGAGGATCCCTAAAGCTTAATAAATTACAATTCCTATTTACATTGAAGTAGGCTAGGAGAAGATGTTTCAATCCTTGAACTGGTCAACTCACAACTTCAGGCATTGAAGTTGAAGTCAGACAGACCGTAGGCTACTAGTCGATCTGCAGAAGCTGCCACGTCAGGTAGGCTGTACAGTAGTAGTAGGCAGTGGCTCCCTTGGCTTGCACCCCAGTTATTTTTTTCAGAGGTGTGGCATTAACCCTAACCATTGGGCGCAACACTGGACAATTTCGGTGGTGTAGCCCATTGTTGCATTTCTTTGTTCCTCTTTTTATCCTCAATGGTGTGATTTGTTGATGTTTTCTTTCCCCCATGTTTATATATGGCTCTCCGGGATTCTGTCTCCATTTTTTCTCTCTCATTTACACACATCTTCAAGCCTAATGCCCTGAATACAACACACATAGATGGCTTATTACAGAAGTATCATGTTTCTGTGTATTGTGATTCACTAAATTGCAGGAGAGCAGTATGGAGAAGATTTTGGAAAGATCAACATGATGAGGATAGCTCCTGCAATCCAAGATGGAGACTTCAGTTTGGCTGAAAAGTGGGGATGAAAACATTGAGTTCAGTTGAGAGATCAATCATCTCTACCGTATCTGATGAGGCAATGTAATAAGACTACTTAACAAATCCTTGGTGATCCCTAGAGTAGCTAAACAAATCCCCATTCTGATTTTAGTAACAATTGCAATACAGTGGCCAGGCCAAGAATTTCAATGACAAACTGGTCAATCACCTCTTTAGCATTGACATCATGAAGTACCTGGCAGAGAAGCACAAGACCGCAGACCACTGATATCCAGCCGATCTGCAGAAGCGAGCCTGTGTCAATGAATACCTGTCCTGGCAGCACATGGGAATACGCAGTGGCGACCCATCATTCAGGGCAAGTGGGGCAGAGCCCCAACTGTTTTGAGCCCCACATTTGTAAAAAAAATGTGGGTTGCCTTTTTTGCATGTTATTTTGGCATTAACACGTGTCACATACCAGTTTGCAAACAACGTAAAAAAAAATATATATAAAATCATTGAGTTAATAACCCCTCCATACAAACATGATCTCTTTTTTGCTTTCTTGAGTAAGCCAGCTCCAAAATGCAGGTTTCAGCCTAGCTCAGTGCTGTCTGTGGTGGTGGGGCAGCCAGCGTAAAATATGGAGTGTAGGGGTTGGTCATGTTCTCTAGTTGCGCCGTGATTAGCTCAGTGTTCTGTCACTCATGAGGACACTACGTCACTGCCAAATCTAAGGGTAGAGCATTGGCCACAGGTAACATTATGTCAAATCACGTTATATCTACAGTAGCTTTGATTGGACTGATCATGTCAACAACATACTTAAGAAATCTTAGCTAGCAGTCATCATCATGAATCAAATCGACAATCTACTGGCAAATCCTTTTTAATCCTTGTCATATGAAGATGAATAATGAATAAAAATTATCCAGTTTTTAAAACATATTGGTGCTCATCGGTCATTGAACATAAACATTACACATTGCCACAAGTGTGGAAATCGCAAATTCAACAATGAGTGGTTGGAAGGATCAGTGGCTAATTGCAAGCATTGCAAAGCAATCACTAGCCTGCTATTCATTTTGGAGTGGGTGTGTGGTCCCATTTATGGGTTTAAGGGTCTCTTTTTACAAGCTTACAAATGATAGGTCCCCAAACATTCAACATTGGCCATGCTGTCAATCCAGCATGACTTCTGCCATGCTCAAAACAACTGTTAACTTGTGCCTCACCCTAATAATTTGGTCTATTTTCCCCTCTTAATTTCGCCTACTGTTCTGACTTGTGGTGCACATGTAGCCTATAACCTGTTTTAGAGAAATGAAAATCCATCAACTATTGTATGAGCTTTCATTGTCTGCTTATATGCCCAAGTTTATTTACCCCATTATTGTTCTGACTTGGTGTCACCAGGGACAAATACTGTAATACATTATGTTATGTTGTGGGCCTTAGTGTATTTCTGCTTTCTGGTATCCCACAGCCTGTCAGTTCTGGCTTGGATGTGTTGAGGGGACACCTAAGTTGAGTGCCTGGCGAGACAGGGTTCAGGCGGCGATCGGGAAGAACTGTTCAATGAGGCCCACCAGTGGATTCTCACGTCCAAGGAAATGGTCAAGAATATGGACGGCAGCAAGATGCAGGTCTTCAAGCCCAAGATCTTGATATTGTTCTTCTGAATGCTCCAATGACAGTGCAGTGGAATTCAAATGAAGCTGGTCCTCTGTGAAATAATCAAGCTTGATCTGTTATTCAGCCACTATGCACCATGTAACATAATAAAAGTGAAACATAATAACAAAACAAAAAATTCTCGATGGAATTTCAGACATTCCCTGTTAGTACCACGCGTTTATATCCATTCTTTATTATTCTAATGTTCTAAAAGCTTTTTTTACCAAAAGTTTTTAACCTTTCACTGTCCTCCCTGCATCAAGGCTGCTCCTAACCCACTCTCTGAAGCATCACACTGTAGTACAAGCTGCTCTGTTGGGTTGTAGTATTTCAGCACAGGGGTCTGTGCAATGGTATCCCTGATTTTATTGAAAGCCCGCTCATGTCTCTCTGACCACTCCCACAGTGAGTCCTTCTGTGTTAGCTGTCGCAGTGGCTCGCAGAGCTCCGTGGCGTGGCTGCAGAACTTGGCTAGGTAGTTTACCATGCCCAGGAAGCGCTGCACCCCCTGCACATCTGTAGGCCTAGGCATCTGTTTGATGGCTGTCACTTTTCCTGGGTCCACTTTCAACCCCTCTGATGTAAGCAGGTGGCCAATGTAGGGCACTTCCTTCAGCCTGAGCTGCAGCTTCTCCGGATTCAGCTTGATATTGAGCTTCCTGCATCTGTCCAGGAGCATTTTCAGGTTTTTGTCGTGGTCCAGAGTCGCCGCTTCATCGTTGTCTCCCTCTCCCACAATCAGGATGTAATCTGCAATGATTTTGACTCCTGGAAGACCTTCCATTGCCTGGTTCAACTTCCTCTGAAAGATCTCCGGGGCTGGACTGATTCCCATTGGCATGCGCAGCCACCTGTAGCGTCCCATGTGAGTAGAGAACGTGGTGAGATAGCAGGATTCCTCCTCCAGTTCCACATGCCAAAATCCATTTTTTACATCACAAACAGAGAACACGTGCTCTGTTCAGATCTGGCAACACATCATCAATAGTGGGAAGTTGGTAATGGCTCCTCTTGAGCGCCTTGTTGAGAGGTTTCGGATCAATGCACACTCTTTTTTTCCAGATGGTTTCTTCACTACGAACAGGCTGCTAATCCAATCTGTGCTTTTTTCAACTGCTTTTATCATCCTTCTTTTCTCTAGACCACTGAGCTCCTCTTTGTGGTTTATATAGTGCCACTGGCACTCTTCTCTTTGGCAGCTGGACGGGCTCCACTCGCTCAACCACCTCCAGCTTTAGTTTGCCGGGTAAGCATACATCTCCCTGGAATACATCAGAGTACTCTTGTTTAATTTGCTCTTTAGTCCAGGATCCTGTTGTTTTCTCGATGGCCAGGATGTTGTGATGCTGCACAGTAATCAACTCCATTGCCTGGATAGCCTTACTGCCTAGAATGGGCCTGTGCACATTCTTGTTGACTACGATGAACTCAACTCGGTAGGTTTTCTTATTGCGTGGATTGATCACTTTAAGTGTGCACTTCCCTTGTGGCGTCAGAGTACTATTGTTATACATCACCAATACCTGACTGCAGGGCTCTAGGTGACTGGTTTTTATGAGGTTTGCAGGGATAACATTACAACTAGCACCACAATCTAGCTGATATCTGACAGACTTTTTGTTGACCAGCATGGTTGCAAAGAGAGCTGCATTGGGGTCTGTGGTTTTCTCCTGCACCACACTCTCTGACTTTGGCCCTAGTGTGATGCAGAGAACATCCTCACCACTCTCTGAGTCAGCTAACGCATTTTCCATTGCCAGGACTCTGTTTCTCTTGCTGGTCCCTGCACTTTTGCAAACCGTAGAAAAGTGATTTTTTTTTCCACAGGATTTACATTTTTGTCCATATGCAGGGCATTTTTCCTTTTTTTTTTCTCTCATGTGTCCGTCCACAGTATCTGCATTGTATAATGCTCTGTCCCTCTGTAGGGTCTCCTCTCCCTCTCGGTCTATCTTTCTGTGTGACTGCATGCACTGCTACAGGGCCCTGCACATTTATGACTTTAGCTCTCTGTCTGGACAGTTCTGCAGCTCTTCCAATCTGTATGCATTTCTCTAAACTGAGATCAGTCTCTCTGAGTAAGCGCTCTCTTAAGTGTGGGTCACATGTGCCACACACAATCCTGTCCCTGATAAGAGTTTGTGATTACTCCAAAGTTGCAGGTGGCCACTAGAGTCCTCAATTCAGTGAGATATGTCTAAACTCTTGGCCCTGACTTCGCATGAAAAAATTATATCTCTCAATTGTTTCATTTTTCTTGGGATCACATAATGCATCCAGTGCTGCAATTACTTCCTCAACAGATAGATTGTCTTTTGTACTGTCCACACAGAGTGTCGCAAATCTCTCTGCCTTTTTCCCCCAATGAGATAATACAGTAGTTTCACTTTGTAATCCTCAGGTTTTTCTCTCATTGTAAGAGCCATGTACAAATTGAATTCCTCTTTCCATCTTTTCCAGGTCAGTGCTGAATTACAATCATCAAAGTCTATTTTTCCCGGAGGTTTTCAGTGCATTTTCCATGGCGATTTATTCGTAGAATGGAACGTTAGCTACTCACGAATCTGCTTGCTAGCTAGCGATTGGATACGATAGCTAGCTAACTGTCACGAGAATTTCTATCTCAATGTTTCAAAAATGAACTTATTACTCAGTCTGTATCCCAGAGGTTGTAAATCTCTAATAATCAGACCAAGTAGCCCAGCATACAATCATCAGGCTTTATTCATGAGAACGTTCTGCAACAAAATGGTCGTACAATACTTTTATACACACACATCATACAAAAATCCCACCCCGCTCTAGGCGGGCTGTATTTTTCCACTGTACACATCTTGTAAGCACACACCTGGGTTCAGCTCATGTGATTTTCCTCTGCTCTCCTGACCATCAGGTCACACGCACACACACACACACACGTTCTTACTCCTTGCTCAGGCAGGCTGCATACTTCAGTTATCGCATCCTCACAATATCCTGCAAGCCTTTCACTCCCCTTTCCCTGTGTGTTTTGGGAACCAGTCTATACTCTGTTGCTGGGATATAAACACATTTGATTAATTCTCTAAGCTCTAGTCTACTAATTAGTCATACATTATTAGTTTAACTGAGGGTGTGACATTTTAGTCATATCTTACTCACACATTTCTTTATCAATCCACCCTTTGACTAAATTTCACACACACATTTAAAATAAATTCTTATAAAATGAAACACACAACAAGGCATACAACTTGTTTTGCATATTAAATGAATCACTAGTACAAAACACACTATAAAATACAATTTGTTTTGCATTGCTACCAAATTTGACTTCCAACCATAAATCACTCTCCTTGTTAGGATTTTCATTACAATCTTCATTAAAAAGATAATACACTAGACATTAAAAATAGTCTCATTCAATTGAGGTTCCTCAGGATTGAAATCTTCCGCATCGTCCACTAGAGCGGGAGGATATAGGTCGTCGTTCCATTGGTCTGAGTTTGGAACGGGTCCACACCTCACCATCTGCAGTGACACTGCCTTTTCCAAAGACCTTAACACAAGACCACGCACACACCGGGATTAAACAGCATCCACATAACACCAAACTGAACATTCCCACCAGAAACTGCCCCCACCACTGTTGCCACAATCTGTTTCCATTTTCCAAACATATTATCAAACCAACCAGTTAGTGAGTTGTTAATGCCAGAGTTCTCAGCCAGTTCCTTTGCCACCGTGGTGAGTCCCTGGAGGGCCTTGGTCACTGACCCGTCAGGTGCTGTATTATTGGGGATGAAAGTACAGCACATAGATCCAAACAAAACACAAACCCCGCCCCGTTCAGCCAAAAGCATATCCAAAGCTATCCTATTCTGCCATGCCATTAAACTAGTTGCCGCTGTCTGCTCAGCCAATCCCTTTATTGCATCACGAGTGTGATTAATAAACCTCTGTTGGTTATAGTAGATGTAGTTTATCCAATCCACATTCTTATTAATTGTTGACCACCAGAAAATACTTGATTCAAAACCAGCTGCAATCCGATTCCTAGCTATGAATTCTTCTGGAACCCCTCGAGGTACTCCTATCCCATCGATATACACCCTCTCATCAAAGGATCCTGGGAGGAGGTCTCGCCTTCTACGTGACAACCCACCAGTTTTTGACATGTTGGATCGGTTGATGAGTGTTACGAACCCAGTGGCTTTAAACGTCTAGGGTGGATGGACAAGAGACCCGTAACATAATTCATGCAAATTAGAATCGTGACATGGAAACAGTAAGAACAAAAACTACACGACAACCATAAACTACCGTCAAACATAAAACAATTATTTTGAACACACTGTAAAGGTTTGGGGAAAAGGGCAGAGCAGGACCCAAGAAATGAAACAATAGTGTAAAAAAAAACTAAACTGATCTTGCCTGCCTCAAGAACCGCTAAGCTACTGCTAATCATACAAAAATTACAGTGGGTGGTCCGCTCAGGTCTAACTAGTGTTTTTAGACAGTTTTCTTCCTACGGGTAATGTATGCCCAAGGGCAACTTGCTTAAATCCCCCTTTTCCCCAGAAACACACAACAAAGTTACCAAACAGAGTAACCAGCAAATGAGTGAGTACACAAAACACAGGACACCACAATATCCATACTCACATACGGAAAATAGTCTCTTTCAACAAACACAACTGACTGGTTTTTAAAACAATGGGAGGTGTAAGTGGGAAACCAGAAACAGGTGGTGCAATACAGAGGAATGTCCACTGATTGGTCCACCTCAGCAAATCAGCAGACAAATGGATGTCAGACAGGTGGGACACCCCAACGACCACCAATCAGGAACATAAAGGACACCTGTGATTAGGGCAGAAGGAGAGGAAAAACACAAAAACACACACAGGATACCTGTATCCTTAACTATGAGAGTGAAAGGCATTACCAGCTGGGCCAACACACAGGTTCCGGTCCAATTCGCATGTAGATTAGACCATAATCTGTTACCACCACACAACCACCAGATTTTTTTTTTTTTTTTTTTAATTTCACCTTTATTTAACCAGGTAAGCCAGTTGAGAACAGGTTCTCATTTACAACTGCGACCTTGCCAAGATAAAGCATAGTAGTGCAATAAATAAAAAAACACAGAGTTACATATGGGGTAGAAAACATAAAGTCAGAAAATACAACAGAAAATATATATATAGTGTGTGCAAATGTAGCAAGTTATGGAGGTAAGGCAGTAAATAGGCTATAGTGCAGAATAATTACAATAGTATTAACACTGGAATGCTAGATGTGCAAGAGATTATGTGCAAATAGAGATACTGGGGTGCAAAAGAGCAAAATAAATAACAATATAGGGATGAGGTAGTTGGGTGGGCTAATTTCAGATGGGCTGTGTACAGGTGCAGTGATCGGTAAGGTGCTCTGACAACTGATGCTTAAAGTTATTGAGGGAGATAAGAGTCTCCAGCTTCAGAGATTTTTGCAATTCGTTCCAGTCATTGGCAGCAGAGAACTGGAAGGAATGGCGGCCAAAGGAGGTGTTGGCTTTGGGAATGACCAGTGAGATATACCTGCTGGAGCGCAGACTACGGGTGGGTGCTGCTATGGTGACCAATGAGCTAAGATAAGGCGGGGATTTGCCTAGTAGTGATTTATAGATGGCCTGGAGCCAGTGGGTTTGACGACGAACATGTAGTGAGGACCAGCCAACAAGAGCGTACAGGTCACAGTGGTGGGTAGTGTATGGGGCTTTGGAGACAAAACGGATGGCACTGTGATAGACTACATCCAATTTGCTGAGTAGAGTGTTGGAGGCTATTTTGTAAATGACATCGCCGAAGTCAAGGATCGGTAGGATAGTCAGTTTTACGAGGGCATGTTTGGCAGCATGAGTGAAGGAGGCTTTGTTGCGAAATAGGAAGCCGATTCTAGATTTAACTTTGGATTGGAGATTCTTTATGTGAGTCTGGAAGTTGAGTTTACAGTCTAACCAGACACCTAGGTATTTGTAGTTGTCCACATACTCTAGGTCAGACCCGTCAAGAGTGGTGATTCTAGTCGGGTGGGCGGGTGCCAGCAGCGTTCGATTGAAAAGCATGCATTTAGTTTTATGTCGGCACGGGCCTGATTTTGGTTCCTAAAATCCTCTGGTTACAACAAAGAGGAGAGATTGGTCATGGTCTCTTTAGTTGTGACATTCTCAGTGTGGGAGCAGGAGCTAAGATGCCTACCCCGTATCCTATCTTGTCAGTTCTAGAAAAACAATAATAAGATTCCCCTGTGACTTCAAAACGGAGGTAGTCTAGGTCAGGGGAACTTCATTGCCGGGGGATACAGATAGTGCAAGTCAATACACGACTCCTTCACCACTTTCCCAGGTGACTTGAACAATTTAACCATGCAAGATAAACCTGACGGAGAGCTAAGGCCCGTCAAGGGGAACGGAGTAGTGGTCAATCTAGGTTTAGCTGTCCCACAGGCGTAACAGTCCTCTTGGGACATAGTTATTGCGGTATACTGTATCCATTCCAACCATAGGTTCGGATCCCTATACCCAGTTTCCACCTCCACTACTTCCTTCAGATCTATAGTTTGCACTATCTTCACCACAGCCCCAGTCTCGCTCACTTCAGTTGAAGGAGATATTTCACTGGTCGGGACTGTAACATCCGCTGGGTTGATCTCTACCCGGAAAGCCACTAATGGATCTTCACAGCATTTGCGGTCAAATCCAATGTACCACAAACCTTCGTCAGTAGCCTTTACCTGTTTTAGCGTGATTCAGACTTTCAGACAGTACTTACCCTTGTATGGGTCGCACTGCCATCTCTGGTAATTCCCTACTTTCACGATACTCCACCTGTTCTTGTACTGTGTATGGAGATTCACATATCCCCACCTCTCGGTATGAGCAACTACATGATCCCAGGATGTACATGGTGACATACATATATACCTACCGTCCCCTACAATATTACCAGCCAGTAGTCCCCAACTCCCCAACTGGTCCGCAAAGACCTCAAAGGTGATGTCCTTTCCTACAGTCACTAGTACTTCCCCTTTCCCTACGTCAAGCTGCCTTCTCTGCCTGCTCTTACCTTCCTCTGGCCTGTCCTTACTGACTTGAGTTAGATTAACTACCACTTCTGGCTGGTCGGGCGGGTTTGAGTGTGCTAGGAGTATGGCCCCCACAATCAGACAGCTACCTACCGTCAGGAGACTTCTGGGCTGGTCGGGGGCGGGTTTGAGTGTGCTAGGAGTATGGCCCCCACAATCAGACAGCTACCTACTGTCAGAGACTTCTGGCGGATCCCCACCCTCACCCCTGCGAACATGTCAGACGCCAGAGGGCCAACCATTGCTTTACCTTCTATCGAACTCACACAGGGATGATCATACAGGGTAGGGGATCTTCGTTAAGGAGCCAACCCCCGAGCCCTAGTGGTGATCGGTTCTTCCTCCTAACTCTGTGTTTGTTCGTCAGGTGTAGCTGGGTTTACCTTTTTTTGCAGTGTGTGACATGCACCCAGGTGGATCTTTCGGCGATTCTTACAGCGAAGGCCGTCACCAACAGGACCTGATATGGACCTTCCCAATGGGGCTGCTTCCAGTCTTTCTTCTTTAAGGATGGATCCACACCCAGTGACCTGGTTGGATAGAGTGAGTTACCTTCTCCTTTAGTTCTCCTGTGGGGCACAAAATCTTTGACATACAGGTTTGGTTAACGAACAGTCTCCTCATATGTTATGCCAATGTGTCTTCTGCCTCTATGTCTGCCTGTTCTAGTCTACCTAACTCGGACATTCTATATGGTCTCCCAAAAACTTTCTCAAAGTTTTATTTTGCCAGGGGATATTCCCCCTGGGGTGCTCTCTCTACCTTGGTGATTATTTCTGTGCACAGATGACACATCTGTAACAAAACATTATTTTTTTAGTAATTCGTTATAACCCTAGCCACAAAGTGTTTCCTAACCTCTCTTCCTGCTCTACCCAAAGTTTTTCCTAACCTGCTCTACCATCCCCCCTGTTGACACATTGCTTTACCTATGTGTCAATATTTCCGCATATCAAAACAGTGACTTTAATAAATGTAATAATTTATCCTTATGCCAAACATTATCTTGTAGGATTTCCCCTTTTCTTTTTTCCACATGTTCAATTCTTTATCCTGTCTTCTTTACAGTACGAAAATGTTATGCACTCACTAACTGCAAAGTCGCTCCGGATAAGAGCGTCTGCCAAATGGCCAAAATGCAAAATGTAATCAAGAACATAGAAAATATCTGTTTCCCCGTATATTGTTCCTGTCACCCTTCTTAATGCCATATTTCACTCATTTACCAATATAATCCCCTTTCTTCATATAAGTAAGCAGTGATATTTTATTCCAGGCATCTATTTTAAAAAATGTTTGATACGTTGTCTCCTACTGTCCCTTAACATATACTGTAGGGGATTTCCGTCCATCCTGGAAAATAACTCCCCTTTAGAACACATCGGATACTCCATGTTTGCATTAAATTCACTAAACTGATAAATAACAAGCCCATAACCACCTTCCGGTAATCTACTGATTTAAACCTGTTGCATTAATTTATTAAAATATAAACCTATTGTTTAATAAATTCAGAACCTTCGAAAAATGTTTACTACGCCATCAGCCTAATAGTAAAAACGATCTCCCATTGTTCAACTTGAACTGTCTGCATAACTCACTGTTGTATAAACAAACTATTCAGACATCCGCTTCACATTGTCCTCTGCTTCGTTTACTAAATCCTGGCATTAGTAAATTCTATCCACACACCACCAAAAACGAATAATCTCCTGAGTGGCGCAGTGGTCTAAGGCGCTGCATCGCAGTGCTAACTGTGCCACTAGAGATCCTGGTTCGAGAATCCAGGCTCTGTCGCAGCCGGCCGCGACCGGGAGACTCATGGGCGGCGCACAATTGGCCCAGCGTCGTCCAGGCTAGGGGAGGGAATGGCCGGCAGGGATGTAGCTCAGTTGATAGAGCAATGGCGTTTGCAACGCCAGGGTTGTGGGTTCGATTCCCAGGGGGGCCAGTATAAAAAAATAAAAAAATATGTATTCACTAACTGTAAGTCGCTCTGGATAAGAGCGTCTGCTAAATGACTTAAATTTGCATACACATAACTAGAAAGCATGAATTTAATACCATTCTTGCTTAAACATGCAAAGTAGCTCTAGATAAGAGATAAGAGCGTCTGCTAAATGACGTAAATGTAAACATTTCTCACCACCCAATTTCTATTACTTTTTTCACACAGGAAATCCTCTACATCTCTACCCTCATTTTAAATGTACCACGGGAATTGAATTGGCTCTCCAATTCAATTTCCGACGATACCTATCCGTGGATGTGCTGTGCCGATCTCCATTCACAATGTTGACCCAATCAGTGATCCTCTTACCCCTGGATACCCACTGGCCCATGTCTTTCCAGTCCTCTGCTGGCTCCTTTGCTAGGGACACATGTGGATTCCATTTCTCTCTTAACAGTCTCTGACTTTGGGGCCCTAGTTCCACTTCCACTGCTGCGTGGGTGTTGTCATAGTGAAACCATTTTAGTGCTACAGTTCTTTTCTGTGGTTTTAAATAGTGCTTCTTCATAGATTGAATCTGGACCTGGGTGTTGGTTATACCAGAGAGTACAATGTAGGTCATCAGGGGACATTTTAGTGCGGCCTGGTACCACATCATCAGCAAATTCCATTAAGGTTCTGGGAATAGCAGTTATTCCCCCCCATGACAAGTCTTGACTATACCAATAACATGGTTCCCCTTCCCCACAGACCACCATATTGTCTCTGACTATGTATGCTTTCATTCCCCTCTCAGTGGAAATGACGGCCACATTCAATTTAGTCATTACATCACATCCTAGTAAAATTTACTGGACACAGCTTTAGATATCAGGACGGGTATGGTTGCCTCTCCTCCTGATTGGTCATGTTTTAGGGTTATTGGGTCTGATAACTTTTCAATAAATTGATGACCAGAGGCGAGATCACACTATTATTTTCTCCCCGTCAATCCTCACTCTCTCTGTTTTTGTCTGCTGAACAGATTGCTGTCCTGTAAGCCCCTGTATCACATAGGAATGTAATTTTCTTACCCATTACTGTCAATGTCAAATAAGGTTTTTGTTCCTGTTGAAGTGCTAGGTCAATAGTAGCCAATTCAAACACCTCACAACTTGGATCAGTCTCTTCCTCACTAGAATCTACTTCACAGCAGAACTGACAAAAAAACTAAACACAGACTGTGATTTCCAGGACACTGTCCCTTTGTTCTGGCCTACTATCTCCCCGAGAGTTGGGCACTCCCTTAAGGTCTCTCTTGCTCCTCTTTTCTCTCGCAATCTGCTCTTGGTAAACTGCATACCTTTTAACCTCAATCAGTGTTGCTGTGCCGTTCTCCACCCTAACAAAGTATTTTTAATGGTCCTGCTTATCTCTGGTCTCATTCCACTGAGGAACGCTATATTTTAATTGCTGATGGGGTAGGGCGTATCATTCCCCTGTCTCTGGTCTGGCTCGGGTATGCCACTGTTTGCATTAAACACATCTTTAAGCCTCTCTAAGTACTGGCTGACAGTTTCACTATCCTCTTGTTTACACACATGTGTAAACAAGAGGATGACGACATGTGCTTTAGAGAAGTCTGCATGATGGTGGTAATGTTCTCTGAGGCTATTACACAATTCAGTTATTTTCCCAACATACTCTCTGTGATCGGCCCATGGCAAAAGTGCCCTCTGGGCATCCACTGAAACCCACTGCCCTCTAACGGCAGCCAAACCTTACTATTCCTGTTTTGGGGTGGGTCATTCCTTCTACAGCTCGGTTGCTGGGCCCCTTCATTCCCTGCCAATAAATTAGGTAAGGCTATCATTTGGTACTGGGGCCCCCTCCTACTCTCTCATCTCCTGACTCATACTGACTCCCTCCTGAGCTCAGCTCCTAACTGGACTTTTGTTTGTGGGGTTTCAAGTCTCCTCAGGGACCTGGGTCTTCCACCCTTCGTTCCCTTGACCCCCCTATTGTACCCTAGTACTCTAGTTACTTTCTTAGCCTTCTCTTTCCGTCTCACTCTCTCTCTTTCTAATTTCTTCAATGACCAATTGGGTTGCTGCTGTTGTTCCAAAAATTTCCTTAGAACCTCAACTGTACTATCTTCCTTTGCCTTATCCTCAACCTCCCTCAGCTTCCCCTTGGTCTGGTAAGGGGGTGGAAACTCCAAAACGGCAGCCTGCTGTGGCATCCTTCCCCTCACCACCACCACCTCATTGTCTGGATTTCCCCTCCAGGCCTGATCTGCCAGGGAGGAGTATAGTCTTGATCTAGACCTTTCTACAGCGGGAGCTGTGGGTTCTGTCTTAAACTTCTCTCTCTCTCTTACTGCTTCCTTTTTCTGTCTCTCACCCTCTTCTCTCCTCCGTGCTTCGGAGAGCCACACCTTGGCTGTATCTAGCCCTTCCACTCGCGTCTCTATCTCTTCTCCCTTTACACACCTTATGCATCTGTTTAAGCATGGATTCGAGTTTATCTGCGTCCAGACGTCCCTCAAAAAATCCTGGACTTCATAAATCTTGTAATAATTCACTTGGGGGGGGGGGGGGGGGGGGGGGGGGGGGTTGGGTAAGGGGGGGGGTTAGAAGGATTACTTTTTTTTTTTCCTATCCCCGGTGTTCCTTAAAAAGGGTTTGGGGGTTTTAAAAGTCTCCGGAAAGGGGGTGAGTGACTCCGTGTCCCGGGGTCCCCTGAGGGGCTTTTTCCACCATTGGGGTGCCCAGGCAGCGAACAGTTTTGCTGGGCTGGCGGGAACTGTGGGTTCAGCAAGGGAGGGGAAACCCCGCCGCCAGAGGTT
>JAGTTL010001109.1:0-17549 GCA_036851935.1 Coregonus suidteri
ACCACGATTGGCAGGGAGATGGCCTAAGAAGGACCAGAGTCCGGAGAAAATCAATGTCAAATTAAATAAGGCCAGAGTGCTGTTGGACCTCATGAAAATGGGAGTGTAGACCTAGTATAAAGTGAAGCCAGTTTAGATAGGGAAGCTGAGTGCCCGTCTTGCTAGTATGAGTTTGCTTCTTTTGCTGTATTGACACTGCTGCTGTAACTAGCTGTTTCTTGCTATGCTGCGGTTTTCTGATATGAATTTTGTTCGCAAATGCTCGCTAGCTGTGTTTGAACCTTGCCCGCATCATTCAATATGCTGGCTGCTGAGGGGATGTCATTGACTGCGAGGATCAATCCACGTCGCTGCTCTACTGTTGTCAGTCAATAGCGGCTACAACTAGCTAGCTAGTAGATTTGTTTAGGGAGTATTTTATACTTTGTTTGTTCCCAATGCCAGCTTCGGGCAGAGTGTGCGCTCAGTTAACACACCTCACCACTGAGAAATCGGCTCGCCCATACAGGAGGAAGTGGCCTACGCTAGCCTATATGCGTCGATATACAGTGAGTCCCAATGTTTTATTGATGACATGAGCAAGATGGTGCTTATCACGACGATTTGATAGTATTTGGTCTCATGCGGACACTAATTTGTTTAGTGCAGCAATCAATACAGATAATAGCCTATTATGTGTCGCGCGGGTCACGAGACCACTGCAAGACACTATAGTATCAGCTATACATTTACGGTGTCTTCCAGTCACATTAGCTAATTAGCTCACATTAGCTAATGTGACTTGCACCGGCAGTCACACTTACAATTTCGTACATACCTTCCCTTATAAATTTAACTAAAAACACATTTAATTTAACGTGCAGGTCTGGAACAGTGTGCAATTACAGCGATACTTGCTGCTTCTGTTCTGAGCATATTTCAGTCTCTATGTGGGGAAAAAAAGTATTAAGTCAGCCACCAATTGTGCAAGTTCTCCCACTTAAAAAGATGAGAGAGGCCAGTAATTTTCATCATAGGTACACATCAACTATGACTGACAAATTGAGATGTTTTTTTCTCCAGAAAATCACATTGTAGGATTTTTTAGGAATTTATTTGCAAATTATGGTGGAAAATAAGTATTTGGTCACCTACAAACAAGCAAGATTTCTGGCTCTCACAGACCTGTAACTTCTTCTTTAAGAGGCTCCTCTGTCCTCCACTCGTTACCTGTATTAATAGCACCTGTTTGAACTTGTTATCAGTATAAAAGACACCTGTCCACAACCTCAAACAGTCACACTCCAAACTCCACTATGGCCAAGACCAAAGAGCTGTCAAAGGACACCAGAAACAAAATTGTAGACCTGCACCAGGCTGGGAAGACTGAATCTGCAATAGGTAAGCAGCTTGGTTTGAAGAAATCAACTGTGGGAGCAATTATTAGGAAATGGAAGACATACAAGACCACTGGTAATCTCCCTCGATATGGGGCTCCACGCAAGATCTCACCCCGTGGGGTCACAATGATCACAAGAACGGTGAGCAAAAATCCCAGAACCACACGGGGGGACCTAGTGAATGACCTGCAGAGAGCTGGGACCAAAGTAACAAAGCCTACCATCAGTAACACACTACGCCGCCAGGGACTCAAATCCTGCAGTGCCAGACGTGTCCCCCTGCTTAAGCCAGTACATGTCCAGGCCTGTCTGAAGTTTGCTAGAGTGCATTTGGATGATCCAGAAGAGGATTGGGAGAATGTCATATGGTCAGATGAAACCAAAATATAACTTTTTGGTAAAAACTCAACTTGTCGTGTTTGGAGGACAAAGAATGCTGAGTTGCATCCAAAGAACACCATACCTACTGTGCTTTGGGGCTGTTTTTCTGCAAAGGGACCAGGACGACTGATCCGTGTAAAGGAAAGAATGAATGGGGCCATGTATCGTGAGATTTTGAGTGAAAACCTCCTTCCATCAGCAAGGGCATTAAAGATGAAACGTGGCTGGGTCTTTCAGCATGACAATGATCCCAAACACACCGCCCGGGCAACGAAGGAGTGGCTTCGTAAGAAGCATTTCAAGGTCCTGGAGTGGCCTAGCCAGTCTCCAGATCTCAACCCCATAGAAAATCTTTGGAGGGAGTTGAAAGTCTGTGTTGCCCAGCGACAGCCCCAAAACATCACTGCTCTAGAGGAGATCTGCATAAGAGGAATGGGCCAAAATACCAGCAACAGTGTGTGAAAACCTTGTGAAGACTTACAGAAAACGTTTGACCTGTGTCATTGCCAACAAAGGGTATATAACAAAGTATTGAGAAACTTTTGTTATTGACCAAATACTTATTTTCCACCATAATTTGCAAATAAATTCATTAAAAATCCTACAATGTGATTTTCTGGATTTTTTTTATATATACAAGTTAGACAAAGCCTTCAGCTCAGGTAGACTACACTACCAGTCAAAAGTTTGGACACACCTACTCATTCAAGGGTTTCTTTAAAATGTTTTGCATTGTAGAATAATAATGAAGACATCAAAACTATGAACTAACACATATGGAATCATGTAGTAAACAAAAAGTGTTAAACAAATCAAAATATATTTTATATTTGAGATTCTTCAAATAGCCACCCTTTGCCTTGATGACAGCTTTGCACACTCTTGGCATTCTCTCAACCAGCTTCATGAGGTAGTCACCTGGAATGCATTTGGGCCAAGAAACTGCTTGGGCCAAGAAACACGCGGTGCGTCATATGAGAAATAGATGTACGGCTGCATTAGCTTATGCTACACAGAGGCCTTGTAGACAGTCATGTAATGGTAGAATGACCTATTGAGAGCTCCTAAATGTCGATGAGTTTACCTGCCAGTACCATGCCTCATTACGTTTGCTATGATGGCGTCAAATACACGTTGCTGTATTTGCTGGCAACTTGATATAAAGTACATTACATATACACGATGGGGGATTTGTCTTTTATGTTACCATACTTCTAATAACGTTGTTGGTTGATTTACAAACTCCCTATACTTGGATGATGAGGTGAACCTAGATACATTTTCTAAGACGCCTCAGACAACGACCCTAAGCACACAGTCAAGACAACGCAGGAATGGCTTTGGGACAAGTCTCTGAATGTCCTTGAGTGGCCCAGCCAGAGCCCGATCGAACATCTCTGGAGAGACCTGAAAATAGCTGTGCAGCGACGCTCCCCATCCAACCTGACAGAGCTTGATGATCTGCGGAGAAGAATGGGAGAAACTCCCCAAATAAAGGTGTGCCAAGCTTAAAGCGTCATTCCGAAGAAGACTCAATGCTGTAAACGCTGCCAAAGGTGCTTCAACAAAGTACTGAGTAAAGGGTCTGAATACTTATGTAATTGTGATATTTCCGTTTTTTTTATTTGTAATACATTTGCAAAAATTTCTAAAAACCAGTTTTTGCTTTGTCATTATGGGGTATTGTGTGTAGATTGATGATGGAAAAAAGCAATAATCAATTTCAGATTAAGGCTGTAACGTAACAAAATGTGGAAAAAGTCAAGGGGTCTGAATACTTTCCGAAGGCATTGTAGCTGCAGGTGGTTGACTGGGTCATATTGCTTAAGTTTGCTTGTTAGATAAGGATATATTTTTATGTAGACCCGTCAGATGATTACTCATTTAGTTTCAGTGAGAGCACCCGGCGGTGTGTTTCCAGGGCGGTTGGGTTCATATTGCTTACAGTTGCTAGTTAGATAGGACGAATATTCCCATATACCAAGATGACAGCTCACCTTGCGTCAAGCATATGAGAACTATAAGACATACGTTGCACAGCGCATTCTACAAATTGTTAATATTCACACATGGTATGGTCTTGTAATGGTAGGATGACTTAGCTGATCTATTTGATCATATCTCAACGGCGCATTCTGCCGTAGCTACACATAGTCGTCTGGCGTATGGTTCTGCTGTTTTGGGGGATTGGTATAGCTTGTAGGTAATTGTATATATTGACGCTTTGCTTGGGCAGTGAGCTACCCTGATGTAACAGAGACTATATCGCAAAGACTTGCAATATTAAATTATTTAATAAATGGTTAAACATATTTCTATGTGGCGTTTCCTTTCTGAAATAAATCATCAGCATCAGCTGAGATGGCACCAATTAGATGCTAGTAACAATCCCCTCTACCTTATTTGGAGTTCTATTTAAGCTGACCGATTCTGCTAACACATCCTGCTGCCGCTTGCTGCTACTGCTAGTATGCGTTTGCTTCTTTGCTCCCACCACCACTCCAGCCTCCACCTGTTAGGTTCTGTTTTCCTGCTTGTAGGTAATTTGATATATTGATGCTTTGCTTGGGCAGTGAGCTACCCTGAAGGAGCAGAGCCTATATCGCCAAGACTTGCATGACTCATTCTTTAATAAATGGTTAAAAAAAAACGTTTTCTACTTGGTGCTTCCTTTCTGAACTATATGTCAGACCACTTACCTCTAGCTTGAGCTCCAGACCTGACTGGTTGAGTTCAGACTCAAAGCAGATGCAGTGCAGCTCTTCTGTCACAATGAGAGGCCCCTGGAATAACATGGTCAGACAGTAACACATTAGGGCGATGTCCCAATTGTCTCACCTTCCTCCAAAAGTCTGCACTTGTTCACTTCCCTTCACCGATTTGAAAGAAATATGATGGAAACTCCCTCCGGCCCATACCAATCCAATGCTTTTAGATTTGTGGGAAGTAGTGAACGAGTGTACACTTCAGGAGAAAGGAGATATTATTGTGACGCACCCTAGGACTCAGTACCACGCTGTACTTAGTACATATCATATCTACCGGAATGAATTGACTGTAACTGATTACCTTGTCATTATAGGACAGTCCTATAACCCAGCTATCAATCTGCAGGTAGTCTCTTACCTCATTTGTTCTGTTGCCGGCTACTTTCTGCTCTTTCAGTTGCTGTGTTGAGACCAGAGAATAAACTGTAAGGAGTGATGACAGTGCAGGTCCAAATGGCCAATCGGGACAACTCATTCAGATATAGTGCCCTGTATGCTATTTGTAAATTGTGCTAGCTTACCAAATGGCGAAACTCTGCAGCCAAGCTTCCATTTGACTCCTCCATATTCATAACCTTTGTGTTGGTCCCCAATATGTTGAACTTACGAAACCCTTTCTTTTCTGTAACGTCCCTGGAGAGAAAACACAATGTGCATTCCCCCTTTAGTTGTGTATTCACATCACAAATTCAAGAGCAGGACATAACACACAAACACATATATTCTACTACACTCATCCACTTACTTGTCAAACAAAGCTTTCACTTTGAGTTGATAGTTGAATTCCTGGAGCTTCACAAGAAATCTAGAGAAGATGAAATACAAATCAAAACTCAACCAGGCCTGGAAAGATCCATAGGAACTACAGATGGGAGGAACTACAGATGGTAGGTGCTGTTGTGTTTGTGCTTACCTGAGCTTGACAGTGAATTGCACCTGTGTCTTCAGCACCAGGGGTCTCTGTGGATGTGTGGGCATACAGGGCTGTCTCTCCACCACCAATGAACTGAGACACACCACAGACACAAGGAATGTTGAGGTGATATACTGTATAGAGGCATTTAGAAGTGATATTCTTCAAGAACAAATGGGTATAGACATATAAAAAGAAACATCCCTTTTTCAGGACCCTGTCTTTCAAAGATAATTCGTCAAAATCCAAATAACTTTAGAGATCTTCATTGAAAAGTGGTTAAACGCTGTTTCCCATGCTTGTTCAATGAACCTTAAACAATTAATGAACATGCACCTGTGGAACGGTCGTTAAGACACTAACAGCTTACAGACTGTAGGCAATTAAGGTCAGTCACAGTTATGAAAACTTAGGGACACTAAAGAGGCCTTTCTACTGACTCTGAAAAACACCAAAATAAAGATACCCAGGGTCCCTGCTCATCTGCGTGAACATGCCTTAGGCATGCTGTTAGGAGTTACACCAGGAACGCACAATCCCTCCATCAGACTGTCAGCAATAGGCTGAGAGAGGCTGGACTGAGGGCTTGTAGACCTGTTGTAAGGCAGGTCCTCACCAGACATCACCGGCAACAACGTCGCCTATGGGCACAAACCCACCGTCGCTGGACCAGACAGGACTGGCAAAAAGTGCTCTACACTGACCAGTCGCGGTTTTGTCTCACCAGGGTTGATGGTCGGATTCGCATTTATCGTCAAAGGAATGAGCATTACACCGAGGCCTGTACTCTGGAGCAGGATCGATTTGGAGGTGGAGGGTCCGTCATGGTCTGTGGCGGTGTGTCACAGCATCATCAGACTGAGCTTGTTGTCATTGCAGGCAATCTCAACGCTGTGCGTTACAGGGAAGACATCCTCCTCCCTCATGTGGTACCCTTCCTACAGGCTCATCCTTAAATTACCCTCTAGCATGACAATGCCACCAGCCATACTGCTCGTTATGTGGGTGATTTCCTGCAAGACAGGAATGTCAGTGTTCTGCCATGGCCAGCGAAGAGCCCGGATCTCAATCCCATTGAGCACATCTGGGACCGGTTGGATCGGAGGGTGAGGGCTAGGGCTATTCCCCCCAGAAATGTCTGGGAACTTGCAGGTGCCTTGGTGGAAGAGTGGGGTAACATCTCACAGCAAGAACTGGCAAATCTGGTGCAGTACATGAGGAGGAGATGCACTGCAGTACTTAATGTAGCTGGTGGCCACACCAGATACTGACTGTTACTTTTGATTTTGACCCCCCCCCCTTTGTTCAGGGACAAATTATTCAATTTCTGTTAGTCACATGTCTATGGAAATTGATCAGTTTATGTCTCAGTTGTTGAATCTTGTTATGTTCATACTAATATTTACACATGTTAAGTTTGCTGAAAATAAATGCAGTTGACAGTGAGAGGACATTTCTTTTTTTGCTGAGTTTATATATATATATATATATAAACTGGTTAAACGCTGTTTCCCATGCTTGTTCAATGAACCATAAACAATTAATGAACATGCACCTGTGGAACGGTCGTTAAGACACTAACAGCTTACAGACTGTAGGCAATTAAGGTCAGTCACAGTTATGAAAACTTAGGACACTAAAGAGGCATTTCTACTGACTCTGAAAAACACCAAAATAAAGATACCCAGTACCAGTTAAAAGTTTGGACACACCTACTCATTCAAGGGTTTTTCTTTATTTTTACTATTTTCTACATTGTAGAATAATAGTGAAGACATCAAAACTATGAAATAACACATATGGAATCATGTAGTGACCAAAAAAGTGTTAAACAAATGAAACTATAATTTATATTTGAGATTCTTCAAATAGCCACCCTTTGCCTTGATGACAGCTTTGCACACTATTGGCATTCTCTCACCCAGCTTCATGAGGTAGTCACCTGGAATTAAAAGTTAATTTGTGGAATTTATGAAGACCACCACAGGAATGGAAGACCCAGAGTTACCTCTGCTGCAAAGGATAAGTTCATTAGAGTTACCAGCCTCAGAAATTGCAGCCCAAATAAATGCTTCACAGAGTTCAAGTCACAGACACATCTCAACATCAACTGTTCAGAGGAGACTGTGTGAATCAGGCCTTCATGGTCAAATTGCTGCAAAGAAACCACTACTCAAGTACACCAATAAGAAGAAGAGACTTGCTTGGGCCAAGAAACACGAGCAATGGACATTAGACCGGTGGAAATTTGTCCTTTGGTCTGGAGTCCAAATTTGAGATTTTTTGTTGCAACCGCCGTGTCTTTGTGAGACGCGGTGTGGGTGAACAGATTATCTCCGCATGTGTATTTCCCACCATAAAGCATGGAGGAGGAGATGTTATGATGTGGGGGTGCTTTGCTGGTGACACAGTCTGTGATTTATTTAGAATTCCAGGCACACTTAACCAGCATGGCTACCACAGCATTCTGCTGCGATACGCCATCTCATTAGACCGGTGGCGGCCCTCATAAGAGCCAGTTTCATCATAGCGCTTGATGGTTTTTGCGACTGCACTTGAAGAAACTTTCAAAAAGTACTTGAAATGTTCCGTATTGACTGACCTTCATGTCTTAACGTAATGATGGACTGTCGTTTCTCTTTGCTTATTTGAGCTGTTCTTGCCATAATATGGACTTGTTTTTTTACCAAATAGGGCTATCTTCTGTACACCCCCCCTACCTTGTCACAACACAACTGATTGGCTCAAAGGCATTAAGAAGGAAAGAAATTCCACAAATTAACTTTTAAGAAAGCACACCTTTTACTTGAAATGCATTCCTGGTGACTACCTCATGAAGCTGGTTGAGAGAATGTCAAGAGTGTGCAAAGCTGTCATCAAGAATCTCAAATATATTTTGATTTGTTGAACACTTTTTTGGTTCCTACATGATTCCATATGTGTTATTTCATAGTTTTGATGTCTTCACTATTATTCTACAAAATAAAAAACAGTAAAAATAAAGAAAAAACCTTGAATGAGTAAGTGTGTCCAAACTTTTGACTGGTAGTGTGTGTGTGTATATATATATATATATAATTAATTTAAATTATCAAAAACAGCAGCAAAGAACACAGAGTGGACCTTTAACAGTGGAATACAAGTGTGGTGTCACTCACTGTTCTAGGATGTTCCGGAACAGTGCCAGGGCCCGCCCCTCCAGTAAGCCTTTCTGCTGTGTGATTGGGTCGTTGTCGTATGTGTACTTCTGCTCTAGTTCCTGGAGCTCCTTCAGCTGCTGCCTCACCTGCTGCAGGCTTTCCGCCACCGCTGTGAACCTACAGGGGGAGACGAAGAAAAATACTTTATTAAAAAATTGTTGGGTTCATAAATTCATATTTTTGCTTGATCAGACAAGATTTGCCCAAGAGAATGAACTAGCCTCCTCACCAGTTCTGCAGTTGGTCCAGACATGCGTTGGGTGGTCCTCCGATACAGGAGCTCTGCTGCCTCTTTTTCCACTCAGGCAGCTCCTCTGAGATCAGGTCTGACTGGACTGCCTCTGCCATGTTAAGCACCTCTGCCAATTGGCCAACCACTTCCTGTGGAGGAAATGAAGTAAAGTCCATGCACACAAATAACAGTTATTATCTACTCTTCAATATGAGCAGGCTGGTTATTACTGGATAATACACTCTTAAGGTGTTTTCACACATAGTTTTGAGCTATAGTTCAAATCGGAGTTCAACTATTTGTTACATTGTCATTTCCCCTCCATTTGGTCCACTTGGTTTCACACTGCCAAATGTCAAACTAACAAAAATTCCTTAACAAAACCATGTGTCCATTCAAGTAATTTGTTTAAATGCTCACGTTAAATCCATCTATGATTATCATGAAGCATCACTTGTGTGTCCCAATCTTCATATTACTTTCGCTTTGGTCTTCCATCAACATGCGGGAAGAAACTGAGGACAATAGCCGCTCTAACTGCGAGGTGAATAGGCTATATTCAGCTATATCCCCGGTATAGCCCACAGCTCCCCTAATCTGCATCAGATGCGCTCATAAATGTGCTGCTACTCACAATGTTTCAGAGATCTCAAGTGATGATGCTGGGTACTTTAAATCAAATGCTCAGTCAAACAACCAATAATAATGCGCAACTTATTTTCCTCTGTTTGGCCGGACTGCGTTCTCACCTGCAGCGAACCGCACCACAGTACGAATTGAATCGGACCGAGACCACCCTTTTTGAGCAAACCACTGTGCTTTGTTTAGTGCGCTCCCAAGTGCGGATATAGTGTCCACACCAGTCCAAACGAACCGAACTAAGGGGGTAAACGCACCAGAGTTTGGAAATACCGCACCAAACCAATTTGGTGTGAAAGCCCCCTTAGTCTCAACTCATATGTTCGGAATGACTAGAATACATGTCGTTTTAGTGGTGCTTGAAGCGTAAACAATCAGTTAATATTCACAGTACAATGTCATGATAAAATGTCACTGTTTAGCCTCATCATGACCCCTCTTACCCCTCTCTTGAACTTCAGCTTGAAACACATCTCTACAATCAGCAGCTTCTCATGTTCCAGCTGTTTCGGTGTCAGCCCGTTAATTTCATGTTCTAAAGTGAGAGAAGGAAAAACATTCACTTACTGACTATACTTGAAACACAGATTCCTGTAAATAGATGATGATCTATTACAGATTGAGAATAAATCACCTCACCTCTGTTCTTAAGAGTATTTAGCTTAAAGTCATGCTCGTCTTGAAGGTATTCCAGAGACTTTATATTCTGATCCGCTTCCTAGCAAGTGAGATAAACGTGTTGGATCAGATAGATGACAAAACTGACATGCATGAACATGTACTGAAAATCAATGATGGACTTGTTCCACCAGGAAACAATCAACATATAGTATATGATGGAAATGTTAACTCACCTGAACCTTGTTTTTCATGTCTTTGACTTTGTTGTCCAGCTTTTGTTTCTCCAGAACCATGCTAGTGTGTGTGTTTTCTCTGTCAGTCTGAGAAGAAAATACTGTTCATTTAACTGCACAGTTAAAGCATGTAAACGGTCCAATATACAGTTATGGATCATCTACAATATCTGACAGCATGGATAGAGAAAGACGTGTGGTGATTTTATGAATTACAATGTATGTCAATACAAGTCAATGTAGGGCACCTCTATGCTTTTGGCAGCAGCCAGAATCCTCTGCTCCTCCTTCAGGTTTCTGGAGATGATCATGGCCATGTGAACAGGGTCCTCCTGAAAGTGGTCCTGTGAAAGTGTGTACTTTATTACTATAAACCCCCAAAACAACTCAGACACTGGGGTCATACATTAAAAACGTATTATAGATCATTACTGTAACATACAAGCAATACAGTATGGAAGGACACTGGTAAAGACGTAACTGAGCTCATACTAAACCTGGAGGTTTCTCTTGATCTTGCGGATGTTGTGTTGTAGCAGGAAGTTGTTCTCCAGGGCGAAGCGGCTGTGTTGGTCATCCAGCTGGGCTAGCAGGTCATGGAAACGTACTGTTGCTAAGGAGTCCTGAACAGCCACATTTTCCCTACAGGGTTTCAATCACAGGGGAAGATATCGGATGAAGGAGATGAATAGACTACAGTAGAGAGTCAATCTTTATTTATCCATTAAATACAGCAGACACTCTCCTACCATCACTGCTTACCAGTCGATGCTCTCAATCCACTTGCTGAGGTACTGTCTGATGTCCATGGGGAAGGAGTCATCATAGAGCTGGTCGACCTGCTCCAGGTATTTAGACTCCAGTAGTTGCAGCTGGCACCACTGGGCCATCTGATCAAGGAGAAGTAACAGAGAGCTATGTAATGAGGCAACCAAATAAATTAAGATATGAATATTGTCTAAGATTGAGACGTGTATTTGGTTACAATATGACCTGTATCAACTAACCCATTTAGATGATGGGCCGTAGAAAGCTACAGGATCTGCTTTAGTTTTCGAGATGATCAATCTCTGTCGAGGGAGGAGCTGGTTTTTACATAGTGTGTATTTATTTATTCTGAACACAAAAATGTAAATATGTACTTTTATGTTCGCTAGCTGGACAGGCAAACGTCGCAGAGTACTAAACTGTAAACCAATCAAAACTTGTGTACTATCCATGGTACTATCTCTGCTGATCCCGTCTGCCAATCACATTATCCGTATCTAAGGTAGTAGACAGCTGGTGACATATTGAGAGCAATCTTCATCCGACAAACTGCTATCAGGTAAAGTCTTTATTTATTTAGAACTATTTAGTTATAGAAACATGATACCATCAATGCAAGCTGTAAAACGACTCCCAACTTAGAACACAGCAACCTTAGTAATGTAGCTAGCTTGCTAGTTAGCTAGCTAGCTAGGTACAACAAGCAAATCTGTTGCTAGCTAGCAGGAGCAGATACTGTAGCTTTATCACTAGCTAGCATGTCATTCCGGGACAAGGAGCGTTTTAGCTATCAGTTTATTCAAAGTAATAATTTAAGACTACAAAAATCTATAGGACAAGTAGTGTAAATCTAATAGTCATCAAGGCAGGACCCACTAATTTCATTGATCCTGACAAATACGAAATGGCACATTATCCCTGTCAATAGTTGGACTAGGATGATTGCAGAGCACCCTGCCTGCCTCAAAAGTCAGGATGTTAATTTTGTAGCTCACAAAATACATTCCTTTGCAAAAGTGATGTTCATTTTGTTCACAAAATACATTCCTTTGCTCTGGTCTCCCACTTTTGTCTCACATTATCTATTCAGCTCTCCTGTGTACTGCACCCAGAGATCAACAAGTGCTATTCACCAAGCATGGGCTGATTCACGGACCTGTGAGGAGAACCTCATTTCACCTTTATTTCTAAGCCAGCAGGTTCTCTACCTGCGTGGCCAAGATAAAGCAAACAGTGCAATAAAAACAACACAGAGTTACATGGGGTAAAAAACATAAAGATACAACAGAAAAATATATATACACAAATGTGCAAGTTATGGAGGTAAGGCAATAAATAGGCTATAGTGCAAAATAATTACAATAGTATTAACACTGGAATGCTGATGTCAAGAGATTATGTGCAAATAGAGATACTGAAAAAACCTAAAAAAAAAAATAAATTAAAAAAAAAATTACTAACCCAGAGTAAAAAGCAAAAAAAAAGCAAAAAAAATGCAAAAGAGCAAAATAAATAACAATATAGGGATGAGGTAGTTGGGTGGGCTAATTTCAGATGGGCTGTGTACAGGTGCAGTGACAGGTGCTCTGACAACTGATGCTTAAAGTTATTGAGGAGAGAGTCTCCACAGAGATTTTTGCAATTCGTTCCAGTCATTCTACTGCAGTTTGAACTAGCCCTGCCGTCACTATTTAGACATTGGGATCACATATGCATTTGCCTGTTGTCTTTTCTTTGTGGATTTTGTCTTGGACAGTTTAGCGCATTTTAGAGTTGAAGCACACCCACTACAGATACATGTACTTGTTTGAGCATCTTTATTCATTATTGTCTCTCACTTTTGTCTCCTATGATCTATTCACCAAGTCCTGCCATTTGAACTATCCCTGCTGTCCGTCACTATTTAGACATTGAGACCACATATGCATTTGCCTGTCTTTTCTTTGTTGGTTGTCTTACACAGTCTAGTGCATTTTAGAGTTGAAGAACACCAACTACAGATACACATGCTTGTTTGAGCATCTCAAAGACTAAATTCAATGTAGAATCAGTTTCACACATGACAAACTGATTATTTTACTATTGTAACATGCAGTGGGGAGAATTATATCGTCCCCGTCAGCAGCCCAGGCTTTTACCATAGACGGTAGAGTTCTCGTCTCTAGACCACACAAGCTTTAGATTGCATTCTGTTAAGGTACTTGTCTCTCTCTACATCGGTCAGCTACATTAGTGACCAGGGTGGGATCTTTGATACGCCTATGGGGCCTGGGCACACAAATGCTCCTACAGAGAAGGGGGAATACTGAATCATGCGCTGATGACAGTTCTACAGTCTCTATCAGAGGCCCAGGCTTTTGGCATAGATGGTAAAGCTCTAATTTCTGGACTGCAACCCTCCACAGTACTTGATTTAGCCTATATTGATTGGTAGGTTACACTATATTTAGATACTTCAAATACTCCCTAAGCCACCTTTGCTATTTGTCTCCATACCCAATAAATGGTGAAACACTATTTGTGATTGTGTTCTTTGTTGAAATGTACATGCATGAAACGTACATTATAATTCGATTTTGGCAACGTCATCTTTTAGAAGGTTAGTGGGAATGTTAATTTAAACCACCTAGATATACTCACATTCACTGAACATCTAGTATTTGAAACTCAAACAATTTATGAACTGCTTTTTCTATAATCCTACAGGCTCTATCATTCTCTTTATCATTCTCCATACCTTATATTCCAATGCATCCAACATTATAGAGCTCAGCGTTCAACACCATAGTGCCCTCAAAGCTCATCACTAAACTAAGGACCCTGGGACTAAACACCTCCCTCTGCAACTGGATCCTGGACTTCCTGACGGGTGGTAAGGGTAGGCAACAACACATCTGCCACGATGATCCTCAACACGGGGGCCCCTCAGGGGTGCATGCTTAGTTCCCTCCTGTACTCCCTGTTCACTCATGACTGTGTGGCCAAGCACGACTCCAACACCATCATTAAGTTTGCCAACGACACAACGGTGGTAGGCCTGATCACCGACACTGATTAGACAGCCTATAGGGAGGATGTCAGAGACCTGGCAGTGTGGTGCCAGGACAACAACCTCTCCCTCAACGTGATCAAGAAAAAATTAGACGATCGTGGACTACAGAAAAAGGAGGGTTGAGCACGCTCCCATTCTCATCGACGGAGCTGTAGTGGAGCAGTTTCAGGTTCCTTGGTGTCCACATCACCAACAAACTGTCATGGCCCGAACACACCAAGACAGTCTTGAAGAGGGCACAACAACGCCTATTCCCCCTCAGGAGACTGAAAAGAGTTGGCATGGGCCCTCAGATCCTCAAAAAGTTATACAGCTGCACCATTGACAGCATCCTGACTGGTTGCATCACTGTCTGGTATGGCAACTGCTCAGCCTCCGACCGCAAGGTGCTAGAGAGGGTAGTGCGTACGGCCCAGTACATCACTGGGGCCAAGCTTCCTGCCATTCAAGACCTCTATATCAGGCGGTGTCAGAGGAAGCCCCTGAAAATTGCCAAAGACTCCAGCCACACTAGTCATAGACCGTTCTCTCTGCTACCGCACGGCAAGTGGCACCGGAGTGCCAAGTCTAGGTCCAAAAGGCTTCTTAACAGCTTCTACCCCCAAGCCATAAGACTGCTGAACAGCTAATCAAATGGATACCTGGAATATTTGCATTGAATCCCCCCTTTTTTATGCTGCTGCTACTCGCTGTTTATTATCTATGCATAGTCACTTTAACCCTACCTACATGTACATATTAACTCAATCACCTCAACTAACCGGTGCCCCCGCACATTGACTCGGTACCGGTACCCCCTGTATATAGCCTCATTATTGTTCCTCTTATTTTTTTTGCTTTAGTTTATTTAGTAAACATTTTCTTAACTCTTATTTTTCTTAAAACTGCATTGTTGGTTAAGGGCTTGTAAGTAAGCATTTCACGTTAAGGTCTACACCTGTTGTATTCGGCCCATGTGACAAATACAATTTGATTTGATTTGATGCACGCCCACCATTGTATTGGGCAGCTGCTATTTGAGAACTCATCTGGTTTAGAACTCAAACTCTGGTTATTTTACATTTTAGTCATTTAGCAGACGCTCTTATCCAGAGCGACTTACAGTTAGTGAGTGCATACATTTTTTCATTCTGGTCCCCCGTGGGAAACGAACCCACAATCCTGGCGTTGCAAGCGCCATGCTCTACCAAATGAGCTACACGGGACTCTTACTACAGAGCACATTGTACTGTTTTTAGAGAAGATTGTATTGCAAGATATACTATATATGTGTAGGCTAAGCAATCTGTATTGCATAACCTGTATACACACACCTTTCTATCTACATGCTTTTATTTGAGTTTCTATGCAAAGTATATGATTGAAAGTTTCTTTAAGCCTGCAGCTAGTTACTTGAAATGAGACATAGACATGCCAAAACATGATAAAAAAATGGAATTCACTGACAGAGAAATAGCTAATGAAACACAAATTAACATTTACAGTAGTTGGCTAGCTCTTTTATAAATTGGCTAAATGGTTACCTCTTCATACGATCAAGACCATTCGTATTGCATGCTGAATATTTCACGTGCACTCGAAAACAGATAAACTACATGACCAAAGGTATGTGGACACCTATCTCGAATATCTCCTTCCAAAATCATGGGCATTAATATGTTGTTGGTCCCCCCCTTTGCTGCTATAACAGCCTCCACTCTTCTGGGAAGGCTTTCCACTAGATGTTGGAACATTGCTGCGAGGACTTGCTTCCATTCAGCCACAAGAGCATTAATGAGGTAGGGCACTGATGTTGGGCGATTAGACCTGGCTTGCAGTCGGCGTTCCAACTCATCCCACAGGTGTTCGATGGGGTTGAGGTCAGGGCTCTGTGCAGGCCAGTCAAGTTCTTCCACACCGATCTCAACAAACCATTTCTGGACCACGCTTTGTGCACGGGGGCGTTGTCATGATGAAACAGGAAAGGGCCTTCCCCAAACTGTTGCCACAAAGTTGGAAGCACAGAATCGTCTAGAATGTCATTGTATGCTGTTGCGTTAAGGTTTCCCTTCACTGGAACTAAGGGGCCTAGCCCGAACCATGAAAAACAGCCCCAGCCTATTATTCCTCCTCCACCAAACATTACAGTTGGCACTATGCATTGGGGCAGGTAGCGTTCTCCTGCCATCCGCCTAACCTAGATTCATCCATCGGACTGCCAGATGGTGAAGCGTGATTCATCACTCCAGAGAACGCGTTTCCACTGCTCCAGAGTCCAATAGCGGCGAGCTTTACACCACTCCAGCCGACGCTTGGCATTGCGCATGGTGATCTAAGGCTTGTGTGAGGCTGTTCGGCCATGGAAACCCATTTCATGAAGCTCCCGACAAACTGTTATTGTGCTGACGTTACTTTCAGAGGCAGTTTGGAACTCGGTAGTGAGTGACGATTTTTACATGCTTCAGCGGTCCCATTCTATGAGCTTGTGTGGCCTACCACTTCGCAGCTGAGCCGTTGTTGCTCCTAGACGTTTCCACTTCCCAATAACAGCACTTACAGTTGACCAGGGCAGGAATTTGACAAACTGACTTGTTGGAAAGGTGGCATCCTATGAAGGTGCCAAGTTTAAAGTCACTGAGCTCTTCAGTAAGGCCATTCTACTGCCAATGTTTGTCTATGGAGATTACATGGCTGTGTGCTCGATATTATACACCAACGGGTGTGGCTGAATAGCCGAAACCACTAATTTGAAGTGGTATCCACATACTTTTGGTGATGTAGTGTATTTATCTTATTTCAGTCTTTGGGAGCTAGCTTATCTGATCCAGACAGCAGCTCGCGTTTTCACAAGAGGCTGTGTTTACATCGAAGACAGAAGCAGGCCATTGGCTGCCTTCATCACGAGGGGTATGTATGGGAGTTGTGATTGGTTCCAAGTTTAGCAGTTCGGCAAATTTGCCTGCGCAGACTGTTGAAATATACATTTTATGCGAAAATGTGCAAGAATTTAAGGCCAACACATTTTATAGTCTTCATAAGCATGTTTTACTGTCATATACAAAACATCAGCTCCTCCCTCGACGGGGATCGATCAACTTCACGTTTTTCAGCTTCGGATCACCACCTAATTTACCCTATCTCAACACAAAAGGTCCCTCCCCGTTTCCAAACAGAGATTGCAAGTGCTTTGAAGTAATTAATTTCCTTCTCCTTTCTAAGGAGCTGGTATAGAGGCTGTCATCAACACTGTTATAAATTATAGATCGCCTTACCTTTTATGTTGACTATGGACAAGAAATCACGAACGAAATACTTGAATAAAGTATGGTTTGCTGTTGCAGATCCGCTGCAAAGTACAGTCAGGTCACGCACAACATCAAACAG
>JAGTTL010001110.1:0-2500 GCA_036851935.1 Coregonus suidteri
ACACGTCACTGAGTACCACTTAATATTTTCAAGCATGGTGGTGGCTGCATCATGTTATGGGCATGTTTGTCATCGGCAAGGACTAGGGAGATTTTTTGGATAAAAATAAACTGAATAGAGCTAAGCACAGGCAAAATCATAGAGGAAAACTTGGTTCAGACTGCTTTCCAACAGACACTGGGAGACAAATTCACATTTCAGCAGGACAATTACCTCAACACAAGGCCAAATATACACTGGAGTTGCTTACCAAGCTGACATTGAATGTTTCTGAGTGACCTAGTTACAGTTTTGACTTAAATCCGCTTGAAAATATATGGCAAGACTGGCTAGAAATGGCTGTCTAGCAATGATCAACAACCAACTTGACAGAAGCTTGAAGAATTGTTCAAATAATAATGTGCAAATACTGTACAATCCAGGTGTGCAAAGCTCTTAGAGACTTACCCAGAAAGACTCACAGCTGTGATTTGCTGCCAAAGGTGATTCTAACATGTATTCTCTCAGGGGGTTTAATACTTATCTAATCAAGATGCATTTGTGTTTTATTTTCCGTTATTGTATTTTTCTTCCACTTTGACATTTCAAAGTATTTTGTGTAGATTGCTGACAAAAAATGACAATTTCATCCATTTTAATCCCACTTTGTAACACAACAAAATGTGGAAAAAGTCAAGTGGTGTGAATACTTTCTGAAGGCACATTCCCCAACTAAATCTTATTTCGTATCACTCTATTGCTCAAGTCTAGTCCAAAAAATACCTCTAGATTAAAAGATTGACATGTCATCAAGTCAGCTAATGAGTTTGGCCTCTTGTCCATTCTTCTTTGTTTGTCTTTATGTCTTCAACACAACAACACTTGACTGTTATCCTAGACTGTTTGTTGCGAGGGGAGTTGGGGTGGTTATATTCTGTTTCCGACACCGTTAATTCAGTCTAACGAAAGCGCTCATTAGTTCTAATAAATCCGGTGACTGAGCCATGTTCCACTGAAGCCTGACCTTTCTCAGAGCATTGCCTGTAAAAATCTCCTGCTAGGATTTTCACTGTTTGATTTCTTGCTTAATTGGCCATGATTTGAACTTTTTCTCTTCTGCTTTTGTCATCTGGTTGAGTCTAGCATGGAGCTAAATGTCACTGTGAATTGGAAGCTACATTAGACCGGAGAGAGCTTTATTATCCTGACGATTCATGTACAGAACTAACCAACCAGCGGCGGCGGAGACCTCGTCTATAAAGGGAATAAGAGTCACAGGCTTCGTATTTGTCCTCATTAAGAGGCTAGCTAGTGCCCTTGAAAGCTACGCAACAATTGTATCGGGGGGATCATGTGGAAGAAGACGAGGGGAAGGGGGGGCATAAAATACAGGATTATTTCGCCCTCGGTGTTTCTCCCGTCATTAGCCTATGCCCCTAACATCTTAAACACAGCTAAGAGATGATGGTAGCAGCAGAAAGAAAATTGACCTGCAAAGGTTTAGAAAGCAACATGCCGGTCGGATGTGATTATGCTCGTACATCTCACACAGCGTGGCATTTGGCTGAAAGGTCAAGAGAAATCCCCACAGCCGTAATCTACTGAACCTGTGTCTTCTAGACCCTCTGTCTGGTGCACAGTGGAAGGGCAGACAGTGACAAACAAAAATAAACAATTAGGAACTTAATCACCCACCCCAAAAATAAGCAAACTCGGTTTTTGAGATGTAGAAACTTGTACACCTGATTCTATTGGTTTCTCTTCAACGTGTTGGATAGAACATGTGTGGTTATGGTTGGGCTCCATTCTATCCTTTCTAGACCTCGTAGAGGGAGTCAGGTACTGTCTTGGAACAGCAATATGATTCAAGGCTGTTCCATCACTGCCGTGGGTTATTGCTAAAAGCGTTAAGATTTCCCTTCACTGGAAATAAGGGGCCTAGCCCGAACCATGAAGAACAGCCCCAGACCATTATTCCTCCTCCACCAATGAACTGACTTTTTGTAAAGGTGGCATCCCTATGACGGTGCCACGTTGAAAGTCACTGAGCTCTTCAGTAAGGCCATTCTTCTGCCAATGTTTGTCTATGGAGAATGCATGTTTGTGTGCTCGATTTTATACACCTGTCAGCAACGGGTGTGGCTGAAATAGCCGAATCTACTAATTTGAAGGGGTGTCCACATACTTTTGTATATATAGTATATGTTGTGACCATGCGTGGTACTAGTAATTTTGCTAGTCTTGCTAGTGCGAAACGACAAGCGATAGTTACCTTCTATTTCAACCCCTGGGTGGGGGAGAGTCACTCAGGTCCCTCTTGTGTCACTCTCAACCAGCACAACCAAGAAAATCAGCCACGAGGGAATTTTGGATTTGGTGCAATCTGACCACTGACACTGTGAAGCTGTCACTGCGATGCCCTTCCCCTCCGTCAACCAATCCCTAGCCCCCACTGACCCCGGCTAGCCTCACACCACACCACTCTCCTCTCAAACCTAACTGACACTAGGGGGGGGGGGTT
>JAGTTL010001110.1:15000-17503 GCA_036851935.1 Coregonus suidteri
TGACAACCAGAGGATTTGTCTGTTCATAATTTCTACCTACGCATTCTGTTTGTGTTTGTGTTTGTGTGTGTGTGTGTGTGTGTGTGTGTGTGTGTGTGTGTGTTTGTGTGTGTGTGTGTGTGTGTGTGTGTGTGTGTGTGTGTGTGTGTGTGTGTGTGTGTGTGTGTGTGTGTGTGTGTGTGTGTGTGTGTGTGTGTGTGTGTGTGTGTGTGTGTGTGTGGTGTGTGTGTGTGTGTGTGTGTGATCCCTTAATGAGATAGGGCTGGGAAGCGTTGTGTCTGTTGATTTCTGTTTTGCTTAATGTTCTAGTAATGACCTATGAACGGTCCAAACATACCAAACATCAGGGCCAATATTCATCAATTGCTGATCTAGGATCTCAGTTCAGAATTGCCAACTTAAATTAACAACATTCATAGACACAGGAGACTCTATATAGTGTGACATGAACACCAGAAAGTGATTTTAAACCCCCATCTGCAGTGATCCCTGACTAGTAACAGAGAACAATATATCAACCAGCTATCATCCCAGTCACCTGCTCCTGCTGGGACACCTTCCCATGGCCCTTTCCTCTACCACAGCTAAATAACACCAATGTGGTATAATGACAAACCAAAACACTGACGTAGGTTTGATACAGCCATTACAGCGCCTAATGATGATCATTTGAGTTTTTTTATTTGAGTCTATCAATTTCAGCATTAAACCAGCTAGATCCAGCTGCAGCACAAGCAAGGTCACTGTTGCTAAAGCAAAGTGTGATAATGGCATCAACAATAACAGTAAAAAACGATATAATCATACTACTACTAATAATAATTACATTTATATTTTAGCCAATGCTCTTATCCAGAGCAACTGACAGTTAGTGCATACATTATTTTTTATACTGGCCCCCCGTGGGAATCGAACCCACAACCCTGGCGTTGCAAACGCCATGCTCTACCAACTGAGCTACATCCCTGCCGGCCATTCCCTCCCCTACCCTGGACAACGCTGGGCCAATTGTGCGCCGCCCCATGGGTCTCCCAGTCGCGGCCGGCTACGACAGAGCCTGGATTCAAACCAGGATCTCTAGTGGCACAGCTAGCACTGCGATGCAGTGCCTTAGACCACTGCGCCACTCGGGAGACATGATAGTAATAATAATAATGACAATGATAATAATAGTTATAAAAAAACTGATAATAATAATAATAATAATATAATAATAATAATAATAATAATAATAATAATAATGATAATAATAATAATAATAGTATTATTATTAATAATAATGATAATGATAATGGTAGTGATGGTGATTAGAGAAAGGGGACTATATATATAATACAATATTTTTTGAAATGTATTAAAATAAAATAAATAAATACAAATAGTAATATTGGTGTGATAATCATTTTGCTTTAGTAATTAAACAAAAACAAGAATAAGATGTATTCTGTGTTGGTACAATACGTGTAACAACAATGAGATACAATGACATCATCTATGGAATGTAGGTGTGCATGCATGTGTCAGTAGTGTGTGTGTGTGTGTGTGTGTGTGTGTGTGTGTGTGTGTGTGTGTGTGCACATGGTTTTGTATGGGTGTGTGTGCATGTGGAAGTGTGTGGATAAGTTATGAGTGTGTTATATGTTATTTGATGTATTATTTAATGTGTATTTAAAGTGCATACATGAAAGGAAATGGAAAGTTGGATACCTCGTGTCTTCCGCATTTAACCCAACCCCTCTGAATCAGAGAGTTGCGGGGGGGGGGCTGCCTTAATCGACAACCACGTTATCGGCGCCCGGGGAACAATGGGTTAACTTGACCTGTTGTGTGTAAGTATGTACAGAAATACAAATAATTCAGTAAGGAAACAAAACCATGACACAATGACACAAAACACTAACAACCACCAAGTCTATCCCATGTCTCTCTGGTTGTGACATTGATCTGCCAGCTAGCTGCTACTCATCTTCAAGCAGGACGGGGACTTTATGTACATCAGGGATCTGTCTAAAGTTTGGTACATATTTTTCTTCATCTGGGTAGTATGTTTCCCTTATGTTATTTTGGGCAGGAACACAGGAAGTGCATCTCACTTTCTACTTCCTGTAAATCACAATAGCTCCATATTCTCTGATTTCTTGGCAGCCAGGATTTAAGGTGTCTTCCGCTTTCCATTTCCAGACTGTGGTCTCTCAGTCTGTATTCTGAGAGGGTGTTTCTTCCTTTTACATCTTGGAGGCTTAGATATTCTGCCGATGTACGTTTCCAATTTATGGACAGACAGCGATCAAGTTAAGTTTCTACCTCCTTTCGTTTACTTTCAATGTTGTTTTCCAATTTGGAGTCAATTTGTTTGATTTTGTTTTTTTAATTAAACAGTTTTTTGATTTATCTGTAGTTTGGATGTTGTTAGTGAGCTGCATAGAAATCTGACCTGTTGGGAGAAAGGGTTACTCAGAAAGGATTAGTTTCTATTGGAAGCTCTGGTCTGCTTGATTTAAAT
>JAGTTL010001111.1:0-17452 GCA_036851935.1 Coregonus suidteri
CAGGACCTGTAAAAATTCTTCTTTAAGGAGGGCTCCTTCTTGTTCCTCCACGTCGTTACCTGTATTAAGGGCAACATGTTTGGAACTTGTTAATCAATATAAAGAGAAACCTGTCCCACAACCATCAAAACAGCACCCACACTCCAACACTCCACTCTGGCCAAGACCAAAGAGCTGTCTAACGGACACCAGAAACTAATTGGTAGACCTGACCACCAGGCTGGGAAGACTGGAATATCCGCCATAGGATAAGCAGCTTGGTTTGAAGAAATCAACTGTGAGAGCAAATTATTAGGGAAATAGAAGACATACAAGACCACTGATAATCTCCCATCGATCTGCGGGCTCCACGCAAGATCATCACGCCCGTGGGGTCAAAATGATCACAAGAACGGTGAGCAAAATCCCAGAACCACCGGGGGGCGGGACAAACCTAGTGAATGACCTGCAGAGAGCTGGGACCACACAAAGTAAAACAAAGCCTACCAATCAGTAACACACTAAGCCGCCAGGACTCAAAATCCTGCAGTGGAGACGACTTGTCCCCCTGCTTAAGCCAGTACCTGTCAAAGGCCCGTATGAAGTTTTGCTAGAGTGCATTTGGATGATCCAGAAGAGGATTGGGAGAATGTCATATGGTCAGTGAAAACCAAAATAGAACTTTTTGGTAAAAAACTCAACATTCGTCGTGTTTTGGAGGACAAAGAATGCTGATTGCCATCCAAAGAACACCATACCTACTGTGAAGCATGGGGGTGGAAACATTCATGCTTTGGGGCTGTTTTCTGCAAAGGGACCAGGACAACTGATACCGTGTAAAGGAAAGAATGAATGGGGCCATGTATCGTGAGATTTGAGTGAAACACCTCCTTCCATCAGCAAGGGCATTGAAGATGAAACGTGGCTGGCTGTGTCTTATCAGCATGACAATGATCCCAAACTACCACCGCCCGAGGCAACGAAAGGAGTGGCTTCGTAAAGAAGCATTTTCAAGGTCCTGGAGTGGCGAATAGCCAGTCTCCAGATCTCAACCCCATAGAAAATCTTTGGAAGGGAAGTAAATGTTTGACCTGTGTCATTGCCAACAAAGGGTATATAACAAGTATATGAGAAACTTTTGTTATTGACCAAATACTATTTTCCACCATAATTTGCAAATAAATTCATTACAAATCATACAATGTGATTTTCTGGATTTTTTTCTCATTTTGTCTGTCATAGTTGACTTGTACCTATGATGAAAATTACAGGCCTCTCTCATTTTTTAAGTGGGAGAACTTGCACAATTGGTGGCTGACTAAATACTTTTTTTCTCCACTGTATATCAAAAAAGGTTTGGTATACCTCGACTGGTTATGCCATCCAAACCCTGGAGTTTTCCCGGGCTTAAAGTCTTTAATTGCATTCAGAAGTTCCTCCTCTGTAATTTCACCTTCACATTAGTCTTTCTGTATGGATGTTAATTTTATATTATCAATAGAAAAAAGCTCTCTACAATTAGCTTCAGATAGAGGAGATGGAGGCGACTGAAACGAAAACATATGCTTAAAGTACTTTGTTTCCTCCTTCAAAATATAATTTGGTGAATCATGGGTTACTCCGTCAATTCTAACCAGTTTCATTAAATTCTTTTTGGTAGCATTCCTATGTTGAAGATAAAAAAATAATTTGGTTCATTTTTCCCCATATTCCATCCAGTTTGCTTTATTTTTATAATATATTACACTTGATCTTTCTTGAATAAGTTTCTCCATTTCTTTTTGTTTTTCCTCTAATTTATTCTGAGCCTCGAGGTGCCTTATTGCTATTTTATACTGGTTTCCAACGTCATTAGAGCAGTAAACATAAATGTTTTGTCATACACGTGGTATACAGTCTGATATACTACGGCTGTCAGCCAATCAGCATTCATGGTTCGAACCACCCAGTTTATTATCATGCACATACTGACCTTTGACAGAGAGGTCAACATGCCACCAGCTGTACAGGTTGAACTCCAGCAGGAAACTGAAGAGGAAGACACAAACATACACATTCAAAATATACATTTATATAATAAAACATTTATACAGTGGGGAGAACAAGTATTTGATACTCTGCCAATTTTGCAGGTTTTCCTATTTACAAAGCATGTAGAGGTCTGTAATTGTTATCATAGGTACACTTCAACTATGAGAGACGGAATCTAAAACAAAAATCCAGAAAATCACATTGTATGATTTTTAAGTAATTTATTTTTCATTTTATTGCATGACATAAGTATTTGATCACCTACCAACCAGTAAGAATTCCGGCTCTCACAGACCTGTTAGTTTTTCTTTAAGAAGCCCTCCTGTTCTCCACTCATTACCTGTATTAACTGCACCTGTTTGAACTCGTTACCTGTATAAAAGACACCTGTCCACACACTCAATCAAACAGACTCCAACCTCTCCACAATGGCCAAGACCAGAGAGCTGTGTAAGGACATCAGGGATAAAATTGTAGACCTGCACAAGGCTGGGATGGGCTACAGGACAATAGGCAAGCAGCTTGGTGAGAAGGCAACAACTGTTGGCGCAATTATTAGAAAATGGAAGAAGTTCAAGATGACGGTCAATCACCCTCGGTCTGGGGCTCCATGCAAGATCTCACCTCGTGGGGCATCAATGATCATGAGGAAGGTGAGGGATCAGCCCAGAACTACACGGCAGGACCTGGTCAATGACCTGAAGAGAGCTGGGACCACAGTCTCAAAGAAAACCATTAGTAACACACTACGCCGTCATGGATTAAAATCCTGCAGCGCACGCAAGGTCCCCCTGCTCAAGCCAGCGCATGTCCAGGCCCGTCTGAAGTTTGCCAATGACCATCTGGATGATCCAGAGGAGGAATGGGAGAAGGTCATGTGGTCTGATGAGACAAAAATAGAGCTTTTTGGTCTAAACTCCACTCGCCGTGTTTGGAGGAAGAAGAAGGATGAGTACAACCCCAAGAACACCATCCCAACCGTGAAGCATGGAGGTGGAAACATCATTCTTTGGGGATACTTTTCTGCAAAGGGGACAGGACGACTGCACCGTATTGAGGGGAGGATGGATGGGGCCATGTATCGCGAGATCTTGGCCAACAACCTCCTTCCCTCAGTAAGAGCATTGAAGATGGGTCGTGGCTGGGTCTTCCAGCATGACAACGACCCGAAACACACAGCCAGGGCAACTAAGGAGTGGCTCCGTAAGAAGCATCTCAAGGTCCTGGAGTGGCCTAGCCAGTCTCCAGACCTGAACCCAATAGAAAATCTTTGGAGGGAGCTGAAAGTCCGTATTGCCCAGCGACAGCCCCGAAACCTGAAGGATCTGGAGAAGGTCTGTATGGAGGAGTGGGCCAAAATCCCTGCTGCAATGTGTGCACACCTGGTCAAGACCTACAGGAAACGTATGATCTCTGTAATTGCAAACAAAGGTTTCTGTACCAAATATTAAGTTCTGCTTTTCTGATGTATCAAATACTTATGTCATGCAATAAAATACAAATTAATTACTTAAAAATCATACAATGTGATTTTCTGGATTTTTGTTTTAGATTCCGTCTCTCACAGTTGAAGTGTACCTATGATAAAAATTACAGACCTCTACATGCTTTGTAAGTAGGAAAACCTGCAAAATCGGCAGTGTATCAAATACTTGTTCTCCCCACTGTACGTGGTTGATAATCAGTGGAACTTTATCAATCATTTTATTATATCAAGGTGATAGTATTATTCTCACATGACTAGTTCGGTCAGGAGCCATTTCACAATGGAGAAGGGCTGGAAGAGAAGAAATTAAATAATTTGCGTTAAGTGGATTTAACATTGACTGGACGTAAGGCTGGTGAATCATTTAGGGGCGGAACTTACATGTGATAAACAGTGTCCACTATCACTGCTGCCAGCATACTCTCTACAGAGAGCCTGGTAGTCATGCAGATTGATCCTACAGAGAGGAGACAACAGGACATTAGTGTGTGTATGTATGCGCACCAATGTGTGTAGGCCATGGCGGTGTGTCTTCGACTGTGTATGACAGAGTGACATTGTGGGTATGATGATTGTAATATTATTGCTTCTCTAACCTTTTGAAGGAGCCAATGAGGAGCAGCTTGTTCATAACAGCAGCCTCCACCTCGCCAAAGAACTTCCCTGTCTGAGGAAGAAAATATGGTTTATTTGAAGGCAAATACTAGGACCTAGGGGAGCTACAGGACACAGGACAAACATACGTGTCTTATGTATGTAAGTGGTACCTGAGAGTAGTCTTCTGTGACCAGAATAAAGCCGTTGTTGTCTATGAGGTAACACTTGATGTCCTAAGAATAGAGACAATAGGAAGATACAAATCATCAGCACAGGACATAATGTAGCAATTCAATAGTGAGTGGGAACAGAGAAAGGTCAGAGACAGTACAGACAGGAAGTGGGAAAGTTGAGACAGGAAGAGAGAAGCCCAGAAACAGTAAGTTGAATGAGGGGAGTTTCAGACAGGGACTGTTCTGTTCTTACCTCATTATCACAGCTGATGGTGCACTTCCCATCCAGAGCAGCACACTGTATCAAATCAATATGATGAATTATTTAATTCAATAATCAATACATCATGTCTCACAGCACTGGAGTTTGAATGAGTGAATTCAGGTGTGTGTGTGTGTGTGTGTGTGTGTGTGTGTGTGTGTGTGTGTGTGTGTGTGTGTGTGTGTGTGTGTGTGTGTGTGTGTGTGTCTACCTGTCTGCTAGCGGTCCAGAACTTCCTTTGAAAGAAATCCAGCTTCATTTGAATCCCAACGGCTATAGTGGATTTGAGAAAATACAAACAGAACACAGTCAGCACACTGTACATCTAGTAGAGGAAGTAAGCATTTATGTGAATGATGTGTCAATTCTTTGTCTATATATTCTGTCTGTACATTCTGTTTATTGTGGTCAGCACTATTTCACCAGGTCTAATTCCTGTTACATGTAAATGTACTTGGCGAATAAAGGTGATTCTGATTCTGATAAAGGGGTTTCTTCAAATGTCTTCAATGGGCATTTATATTGAAAATATTACAGTTAAAAGTTTATGACAGGAAAACCTTATATTACTCTAAATTAGGGATGAGTGAATTTACATGCAACAATGGGTGACTTCCTGTCATCCAGCAGCTGTATGGCAGTGCTGGCCAAAACCACACTCTTATTCTCATTTCCTGGGGAGAAACAGGAACACAGAAGAGCACAGACATTATCAGACATTTAACATAAAAAAATCCATAAAAATTGACCAAAAATTATTTGTCAGTAGCTAGGTTCCATCCAATTGGCAACAGATTTTTATGCGAATATTCTAAAAAACGCATGAAAACAATATGCACATTTTCCCACCAGAGATGTTTCCATCAAATTGACCTTTCGTGAAAAAATGTTTTATTCATTATACAAAATTATCAATAACTTCCATCCCTACATCAAACATGTCTAACAAAACAGAACACAGGTATAAACAAGAAAATACTAAATACATACAATATATATATATATATATATATTTTGTAAGTTGCTCTGGATAAGACCGTCTGCTAAATGATGTAAATGTAAATATATATATACAGTATATATATATACAGTGGGGAAAAAAAGCATTTAGTCAGCCACCAATTGTGCAAGTTCTCCCACTTAAAAAGATGAGAGAGGCCTGTAAATTTCATCATAGGTACACGTCAACTATGACAGACAAAATGAGAAAAAAAATTCAAGAAAATCACATTGTAGGATTTTTAATGAATTTATTTGCAAATTATGGTGGAAAATAAGTATTTGGTCAATAACAACAGTTTCTCAATACTTTGTTGTATACCCTTTGTTGGCAATGACACAGGTCAAACGTTTTCTGTAAGTCTTCACAAGGTTTTCACACACTGTTGCTGGTATTTTGGCCCATTCCTCCATGCAGATCTCCTCTAGAGCAGTGATGTTTTGTGGGTGTCGCTGGGCAACACGGACTTTCAACTCCCTCCAAAGATTTTCTATAGGGTAACAAGTTCAAACAGGTGCCATTAATACAGGTAACGAGTGGAGGACAGAGGAGCCTCTTAAAGAAGAAGTTACAGGTCTGTGAGAGCCAGAAATCTTGCTTGTTTGTAGGTGACCAAATACTTATTTTCCACCATAATTTGCAAATAAATTCATAAAAAATCCTACAATGTGATTTTCTGGATTTTTCTTTCTCAATTTGTCTGTCATAGTTGACGTGTACCTATGATGAAAATTACAGGCCTCTCTCATCTTTTTAAGTGGTAGAACTTGCACAATTGGTGGCTGACTAAATACTTTTTTCCCCCACTGTATATATATATATATATATATATATATATATATATATATATATATATATATATATATATATATATATATATATATTGTATATAGAAAAATATATATATATATGACAATTCTAGTGCAATTGTATTCACTCAAACAAATCTCATTATAATGATTCAGGAAGATATTATTATTTTTGTTATTATCAAATTGACCTTTTGCGGTTAAATTTCCATGTACCGAATAAAAAATACAAGTTAAAGGGGTTTCCATCGTCGTTTCAACTCTACGGATGGTTTTCTCACAAAACAAATGTGCCCACTCTGGTATTGGCACGTGCGCTCAGCGCATGTATAACCTACATGGTGAGATTATAGACAAAAATATCAATATTATTTGTATTTGTCAAACGGCAGCTAAGCATCGATGACCATGCATCGATGACCATGTCACCAGAATAAGACCCTCAATATTTATTGGAAATGAGCATCAAGTTCATCACCATGTACTTTCACCACCCTGTGAAGTTCATCATAATTTATTTAATCTGTAGCCTAATAAACTGCATGCTTTCCGGACTAGTTGTAGTGGGAGGACCACACAACATGTAATAGCGTGACTCCAGGTTTTCTTCAATATGATGGTTATTATATCAATATTTTCGCATAAAAGCGTTTCCACCGACATTTCTCATATAATTACTTTGACCAACAAAAATATCCCACCTTGTCTAGCGTATTGGCTCAAGGCTTAAACATCCTTCTTAACCTGTCTCCTCCCCTTTATCTACACTGATTGAAGTGGATGTAACAAGTGACATCAATAAGGGATCATAGCTTTCACCTGGATTCACCTGGTCAGTCTATGTCATGTAAAGAGGAGGTGTTCCTAATGTTTTGTACACTCAGTGTATAGCAACCCTGGAACAAATCACAGAAATATGAGTGATACACCTTATCTAGCCTGAAGATGGCGCCATACACACAGCTTTCAAACAGCAGGCTCTAACACAGGAGCAACCCACTACTCCACTCTGTACGGTTATACAGTAGAATGACATCGGTGGAGCTCAGCCAGGATGTTTGAAATGATTCTGACAGCGAGAGAGTGATCCGTTCTGTGATAAAACAGCTCAGGTAATAGCAGTACAAAGCCCCTTGAGAGGGGGAGAGAGAGAGAGAGAGAGAGAGAGAGAGAGAGAGAGAGAGAGAGAGAGAGAGAGAGAGAGAGAGAGAGAGAGAGAGAGAGAGAGAGAGAGAGAGAGAGAGAGAGAGAGAGAGAGAGAGAGAGAGAGAGAGAGAGAGAGAGAGAGAGAGAGAGAGAGAGAGAGAGAGAGAGAGAGTATTGAACTACAGCCTAGACCCAGGGGATAAAAACAGGTAGAGCAGGTAGACAACAGGGAACAGTATGATCCTGATCTGAATATACCTCTCCTCTCTTCCTTTCAGTGGGGAGAAAGTGGGGCACATTAATTACACACAGCAGTTAGGGATGTGAGCTCTACAGTACACCCTATCAGAGACACAGATACACAGTCTCCATGATAAACCTATCAGAGACACACAGAATCTCCACAGAAATGCATACAACAAGGTAAACTATATTGAACTATTGAGTGGGAGAATGCACTACAGACGGTGTTACATTACAGTGTTGGGAGAGTGAGCTACCGTATATCAGAGACACTGAAGATTGATTACATTTTTTTACATTTTAGTCATTTAGCAGGCGCTCTTATCCAGAGCGACTTACAATTAGTGAGTGCATACATTTTTCATACTGGCCCCCCGTGGGAAACGAACCCACAACCCTTGCGTTGCAAGCGCCATGCCCTACCAACTGAGCTACAGATTTAATGGATTAAAAAGTAAACTTTAAAAAAATTACACAATACACAAAATAGTATTTTAAAGGCAACAACAACCACACAATGGATACACAGGGCAAGCGATGGATGAAGCCGTATAAAAACGTTTGTTGAACTTTGAGGTCGAGTAAAGGTGTATTTAGCTGGTGTGGGATTTCTGGATGTAGTAAAGGTCATTTAGTGTCAGTGTCTCCGTACCTCCAAAGGGGATGGAGTAGACAAAGGTGCCGGGGACCTGCTCTGCTGATCTCTTATACCACAGAGGGAAGTGGTCAGCGTTAAACACCCCCTCCTTATCCTCCGCTGTCAGGAAGTCTCTAATGGCACACAGGAAGACATGAAGGAGTCAGAAGAGAAACTACAAGTCACTGCTGAAACTACAAGTCACTGCTGAAACTAAAAGTCAAACTACCAGAAACTACAAGTCACTGCTGAAACTACAAGTCAAACTACAAGCCACTGCTGAAACTACAAGTCACTACTGAAACTACAAGTCCAACTACCACAAACTTCATGTCACTACTGAAACTACAAGTCAAACAGCCACAAACTACAAGTCATTGATGAAACTACAAGTAACTGCTGAAACCACAAGTCAAACTACCACAAACTACAAGTCACTGCTGAAACTACAAGCCACTGCTGAAACTACAAGCCACTGCTGAAACTACAAGTCAAACTACAAGTCACTGCTGAAACTTCAAGTCAAAGTTACTGCTGCAGTGCTTTGTCTCAGTGATAATTTGACTTATTCATCAGATGCTCAGTATAGTACTCACTGATTGGATAGGTCCTCTGTGACAACAAACAGGTTGGTTCTAGAGAGGCCAGTGCGTGTGCCCAGGTAAGCAATCTCCACACCTTTATCTGAATTCCTGTAGACATGATGGAAGCAAACAAGTGTACAGTAAGAATATAATAAGGGGAGATAATCAGCATAATTGTCATGATATCACAGAGTATAGAGGACTGTATGCTGGCGATGACAGCATAGAGACACTCTGTTACATACCTGTGGTAATACAACAGGGGCAGGGCAGTGACAAAGTTAGTTGAGAAGGAGTTAGTTCAGTTTAGGAGTTAATCAGTTAGACTCACTCTGACTTGTTGAGGGCCAGGCCTGTCCAGTAGGCCTCCAGTGGGGCTGTGACCACAGCATCAAACAAAACCTCCTGGATCAGCTCCCTGTCACCTGCAGCAGAGAGGACTTGTTCAGGTTCACTACAGGAAACTATACAGACAGGACAGAGTCATCACCCTCTATCAATCATGACTAGATAACATTACATTCTATTTTGACTAACCACATCATAATAATTAACTTCCTGTCCTCTGAAGCAGATGGGATATTCAGTCCAGGAAACACACGACCAAGTCCTCTACAGACAGGGTATAGGGTTAGGGTTAAGGCTGAGGGTTAGAGTTATAGTGGTCCTCTGTAGCTCAATTGGTAGAGCATGGCGCTTGTAACGCCAGGGTAGTGGGTTTGATCCCCGGGACCACCCATATGTAAAAATGTATGCGCACATGACTGTAAGTCGCTTTGGATAAAAGTGTCTGCTAAATGGCATATTATAGGGTTGGGTTATACAGTGAGGGAAAAAAGTATTTGATCCCCTGCTGATTTTGTACGTTTGCCCACTGACAAAGAAAGTATCAGTCTATAATTTTAATGGTAGGTTGATTTGAACAGTGAGAGACAGAATAACAACAACAAAATCCAGAAAAACGCATGTCAAAAATGTTAAAAATTGATTTTCATTTCAATGAGGGAAATAAGTATTTGACCCCCTCTCAATCAGAAAGATTTCTGGCTCCCAGGTGTCTTTTATACAGGTAACGAGCTGAGATTAGGAGCACACTCTTAAAGGGAGTGCTCCTAATCTCAGTTTGTTACCTGTATATAAGACACCTGTCCACAGAAGCAATCAATCAATCAGATTCCAAACTCTCCACCAAGGCCAAGACCAAAGAGCTCTCCAAGGATGTCAGGGACAAGATTGTAGACCTACACAAGGCTGGAATGGGCTACAAGACCATCGCCAAGCAGCTTGGTGAGAAGGTGACACCAGTTGGTGTGATTATTCGCAAATGGAAGAAACACAAAAGAACTGTCAATCTCCCTCGGCCTGGGGCTCCATGAAAGATCTCACCTCGTGGAATTGCAATGATCATGAGAACGGTGAGGAATCAGCCCAGAACTACACGGGAGGATCTTGTCAATGATCTCAAGGCAGCTGGGACCATAGTCACCAAGAAAACAATTGGAAACACACTACGCCGTGAAGGACTGAAATCCTGCAGCGCCCGCAAGGTCCCTCTGCTCAAGAAAGCACATATACATGCCCGTCTGAAGTTTGCCAATGAACATCTGAATGATTCAGAGGAGAACTGGGTGAAAGTGTTGTGGTCAGATGAGACCAAAATGGAGCTCTTTGGCATCAACTCAACTTGCCCTGTTTGGATGAGGAGGAAAGCTGCCTATGACCCCAAGGACACCATCCCCACCGTCAAACATGGAGGTGGAAACATTATGCTTTGGGGGTGTTTTTCTACTAAGGGGACAGGACAACTTCACCGCATCAAAGGGACGATGGACGGGGCCATGTACCGTCAAATCTTGGGTGAGAACCTCCTTCCCTCAGCCAGGGCATTGAAAATGGGTCGTGGATGGGTATTCCAGCATGACAATGACCCAAAACACACAGCCAAGGCAACAAAGGAGTGGCTCAAGAAGAAGCACATTAATGTCCTGGAGTGGCCTAGCCAGTCTCCAGACCTTAATCCCATAGAAAATCTGTGGAGGGAGCTGAAGGTTCGATTTGCCAAACGTCAGCCTCGAAACCTTAATGACTTGGAGAAGATCTGCAAAGAGGAGTGGGACAAAATCCCTCCTGAGATGTGTGCAAACCTGGTGGCCAACTACAAGAAACATCTGACCTCTGTGATTGCCAACAAGGGTTTTGCCACCAACATGCCATCATGTTTTGCAGAGGGGTCAAATACTTATTTCCCTCATTATGTTAAATGCAAATTAATTTATAAAATTTTTGACATGCGTTTCTCTGGATTTTTTTGTTGTTATTCTGTCTCTCACGGTTCAAATAAACCTACCATTAAAATTATAGACTGATCATTTCTTTGTCAGTGGGAAAACGTACAAAATCAGCAGGGGATCAAATACTTTTTTCCCTCACTGTATGGTTAGGGTTAAGGCTGAGGGATAGGGTTAAGGCTGAGGCTAGGGTTAAGGTTATAGGGTTAGGGGTATAGGGTTAGGGTTATAGGGTTATAAGGTTAGGGGTATAGGGTTAGGGTTAGGGTGTAGGGTTAGGGTTAAGGTATAGGGTTAGGGTTATAGGGTTAGGGGAATATGGTTATAGGGTTAGGGTTAAGGCTAGGGTTATAGGGTTAGAATTGTGGTTGTCCCACCTAGTTATCTTACGATGTGAATGCACTAACTGTAAGTCGCTCTGGATAAGAGCGTCTGCTAAATGACTAAAATGTAAATGTAAATGTGGGGTTATAGGGTTAAGGCTGAGGCTTGGGTTAAGGTTATAGGGTTATAGTTAGTAGGCCCATAGATCCAAGTGAGGTGTGACTCACATTTGATGAGTGGTTTGCGTCCGGTCAGGTAGAGTTTAATAGCCTGGATCTGGGAGAGAGAACGGTGCTCATGGTGCTCGTCTGTGTTGCAGTACGTCCTGTCAAATGAATAGGTAGAAACACACCCCAAAAAGATGGTGAGGTGCTGACCCCGACAGAACGAAAACACTGTCTAAATACTCCCAACCATTTAATGAAAATAACCAACGTTTCGGCCATAACATAACATAACAGACACACATACTGTTATGCCACATGGCTACTGAGACTTACAGGGAGCAGTAACCTAAAGTGGGTATCATAAGTATTCACCCCCCTTAGATTATTTCACATTTTGTTACATTACAAAGTGGGATTGAAATATACAGTACCAGTCAAGAGTTTGGACACATCTACTTATTCAAGGGTTTTCTTTATTTTTACTATTTTCAACATTGTAGAATAATAGTGAAGACATCAAAACTATAAAATAATGCATATGGAATCATGTAGTAAGCAAAAAAGTGTTAAACAAATCAAAATATATTTTATATTTGAGATTCTTCAAAGTAGCCACCTTTGCCTTGATGACAGCTTTGCACACTCTTGGCATTCTCTCAACCAGCTTCACCTGGAATGCTTTTCCAACAGTCTTGAAGAAGTTCCCACATATGCTGAGCACTTGTTGGCTGCTTGTCCTTCAATCTGCGGTCCGACTCATCCCAAACCATCTCAATTGGATGGAGGTCGGGGGATTGTGGAGGCCAGGTCATCTGATGCAGCACTCCATCGCTCTCCTTCTTGGTAAAATAGCCCTTACACAGCCTGGAGGTGTGTTGGGTCATTGTCCTGTTGAAAAAGAAGTGATTGTCCCACTAAGCCCAAACCAGATGGGATGGCGTATCACTGCAGAATGCTGTGGTAGCCATGCTGGTTAAGCGTGCCTTTAATTCTACATAAATCACAGACAGTGTCACCAGCAAAGCACCCCCACAACATAACACTTCCCCCTCCATGCTTTACGGTGGGAAATACACATGCAGAGATCATCCGTTCACCCACACCGCATCTCACAAAGACACGGCGGTTGGAACCAAAAATCTCAAATTTGGACTCCAGACCAAAAGACACATTTCCACCGGTCTAATGTCCAATGCTCGTGTTTCTTGGCCCAAGCAGGTCTCTTCTTATTATTGGGGTCCTTTGCAGCAATTCGACCATGTAGACCTGATTCACACAGTCCCGTCTGAACAGTTGATGTTGAGATGTGTCTGTGACTTGAACTCTGTGAAGCATTTATTTGGGCTGCAATTTCTGAGGCTGGTAACTCTAATGAACTTATCCTCTGCAGCAGAGGTAACTCTGGGTCTTCCATTCCTGTGGCGGTCCTCATGAGAGCCAGTTTCATCATAGCGCTTGATGGTTTTTGCAACTGCACTTGAAGAAACTTTTATTGAAATGTTTCGTATTGACTGTCTTAAAGTAATGATGGACTGTCGTTTCTCTTTGCATTTTTGAGCTGTTCTTGCCATAATATGGACTTGGTCTTTTACCAAATAGGGCTATCTTCTGTATACCCCCCCCCCCCCCCCCCCCCCCCCTACCTTGTCATAACACAACTGATTGGCTAAAACACATTAAGAAGGAAAGAAATTCCACAAATTAACTTTTAAGGAGGCACACCTGTTAATTGAAATGCATTCCAGTTGACTACCTCATGAAGCTGGTTGAGAGAATGCCTAGCGTGTGCAAAGCTGTCATCAAGGCAAAGGGTGGCTAGTTGAAGAATCTCAAATATAAAATATATTTAGATTTGTTTAAAAAATGTTTGGTTACTGCATGATCCCAAATGTGTTATTTCATGGTTTTGACGTCTTCACTATCATTATACAATGTAAAAATTAGAAAAATAAAGAAAAACCCTTGAATGAGTAGGTGTCCCCAAACTTTTGACTGGTAGCGTATTTAATTTTTGTCATTGATCTCCGGAAATACACCATAATGTTAAAGTGAAAAGAAAATTCGACACATTTTTACAAATGAAAAAACAAATGTAATAACGAAAATATAGTCATCGCATATTCATATATTACATATACATATATATTACATATTCATATATATTTCATATATATATTATTACATATTTATATATATTACATATACTCTGTACATATTTGTAATAAGGTATCGATTACAAAAAAAAAAAAAAATGTATGCACATGACTGTAAGTCGCTTTGGATAAAAGCGTCTGAAACAAGTACATACAGTTGATACAGTATTTGCCGATTTTGCAGGTTTTCCTACTTACAAAGCATGTAGAGGTCTGTAATTTTTATCATAGGTACACTTCAACTGTGAGAGACGGAATCTAAAACAAAAATCCAGAAAATCACATTGTATGATTTTTAAGTAATTAATTTGCATTTTATTGCATGACATAAGTATTTGATACATCAGAAAAGCAGAACTTACTATTTGGTACAGAAACCTTTGTTTGTAATTAGAGAGATCATACGTTTCCTGTAGGTCTTGACCAGGTTTGCACACACTGCAGCAGGGATTTTGGCCCACTCCTCCATACAGACCTTCTCCAGATCCTTCAGGTTTCGGGGCTGTCGCTGGACAATACAGACTTTCAGCTCCCTCCAAAGATTTTCTATTGGGTTCAGGTCTGGAGACTGGCTAGGCCACTCCAGGACCTTGAGATGCTTCTTACGGAGCCACTCCTTAGTTGCCCTGGCTGTGTGTTTCGGGTCGTTGTCATGCTGGAAGACCCAGCCACGACCCATCTTCAATGCTCTTACTGAGGGAAGGAGGTTGTTGGCCAAGATCTCGCAATACATGGCCTCTACATGCTTTGTAAGTAGGAAAACCTGCAAAATCGGCAGTGTATTAAATACTTGTTCTCCCCACTGTATATACATATATACACTCCCTTTGTTTAGGCAAGCCTAAATTAGTTCAGGAGTACAATTTGACATAACAAATCACATAATAAGGTACATGGACTCACTGTCTGAAATAATAGGGGTTGACATGATTTCAGAATGACTACCCCTTCCTCTGTCTCCCATACATACAACATCTGTAAGGTCCCTCAGTCAAGTATTGAATTTCAAGCACAGATTCAACTACAAAGACCAGGGAGCTTTTCAAAAGCCTCATAATGAAGGGCAGTGATTGGTAGATGGGTAACAATAACAAATCAGACATTTAATGCATGGTCAAGTTAAGAATTATGCTGAGCCTGTGGATGATGTATTAAAACCCCCAGACACACATCGAGTAGTTCTTCTGAACTGAACTGAGCTGCAGGGCAGGAAGGAAACTGCTTAAGGATGTCACTATGAGGCCATTGGGGATTTTAAAACAATGGCTCAATGGCTGTGATGGGAGAAAACTGAGCCTGGATCAACAACATTTTAGTGACTCCACAATAATGACCTAAATGACAGAGTGAAAAGAAGAATACAAATATTCCAAAACATTCATCCTGCATGCAACAAGGCACTAAAGTAATACTGGATTAAAAAAACACGGCAAAGGAATACAGTTTTTGGCCTAAATGTCGAGCATGGTGGTGGCTGCATCATGGTATGGGCATGCTTGACATTGACAAAGACTGGGGAGTTTTTCAGGATAAAAATAAACAGGGTGGAACTAAGCACAGGCAAAATCCTAGAGGAAAATCTGCTTCAGTCTGCTTTACACCAGACACTGGGAGAGAAATTCACCTTTCAGCAGGACAATAACCTGTAACAGCAGGCCAAATCTACACTGGAGTTGCTTACCAAGAAGACAGTGAATGTTCCTAAGTGGCCGAGTTACATTTTTGACTGAAATCTGCCTGAAAATCTATGTCAAGACTTGAAAATTGCTGTCTAGCTATGATCACCATCACCTTGACAGAGCTTGAAGAATTTTGAAAGAAATGGGCAAATATTGCACAATCCATGTGTGTAAAGCTCTTAGAGACTTACCCAAGAAGACTCACAACTGTAATCTCTGCCAAAGGTATTTCTAACATGCATTGACTCAGGGGGGTGAATAGTTATCAAATCAAGGTATATCAGTGTTTTATTTTTCATTTATATTTTTAAAAGTTATACTTTTTCTTCCATTTACAGCGAATTATGTGTTGATCGTTGACACATAAATGACAATTAAATCAATTTTCATCCCACTTTGTAACACAATAAAATGTGAAGAAAAGGGGGGTGAATACTTATGATACCCACTGTATATAATGCTTGACTGACCAAGCTCAAGCCTATAACCCTCTACATTACCCATAACCCCCTGCATTACCATTCGTCTGCCAGCGCAACATCTGGCTGTTCCAGGTCATGAAGCCCTGAAAAACACATGAACATCAGATCAGTGGGGCCAGGCTCAGTGGACTGATTTAAGGCCTTAAGAAAAGGCAGACCACAGGTACAGAATACACAGACTTATATGTGAAACTGACGACGCTCTCATGGATGGTTGAGTGAGTGTAGGAGGGAAGGAGTGGGAGAGTGAATGACAAGAGTAGATTGACCCTTACCTGCTTCTACGGAGACGTTTCCCCTGAAGAAGAATTTGCCATGGCCTCTGGACAAAGCCACACCGACACTGAACACAGAAATAATATAAACACGCACACAAACACCCATACAGACACACACACACACACACACACACACACACACACACACACACACACACACACACACACACACACACACACACACACACACACACACACACACACACACACAGACACACACAGACACAGACACACACACACAGTAGGGTGAATCTTAGAGATAGTCAAGAGTTACACTCAAAGAGACACATGTCGCTAACCCACTCACTGAACCAGCCCATCATGTCAACTCACAGAAGAACATCAAGAGAATTGATCAAGATAAATGGATAAATCAATAAATGTACTGAAAAGCTAAAGAAGCGTAGTGCACCCTACTCTCCTCTGCTGAAGATAAATGACATCTCCACTCACCTGAACCCAGCATAGTGACGGACTGTCAGATATGGTCAACATTTACATTCACAGAGACACACATGAAACATTAGAGAATGTATCAAGATAAATAGGAAACATCTCCCCTCACCTGAAGGGAGTTCCTTTGACTTCAGTGTAGTAGTAGTCATTGTGCATCTTCAGGAGACGTTTCTGAAAGCACAGAGGAAAGCAGGAAGCATGAGGACTCATCCATTGATTTCATTACAGTCCAGACTCTTTGATATACTGTAACTGTAAGAGTCATCCTCCTCCTCCCGTCTCACCCCTTTGTCCACTGTCTTCTTCACCTCCATGGAGAACGTCCCAGTCTTCCTGTTGACCATGGCATTACGCAGCTGAAACAGAAAAACCAGCTGTAAGGAGTCTGTGCAGTTTTGGTGTCATCATTATTAGACACCAGGAGGTGTTATATTTGTTCAGTTCGATCAGTTCAAGTCCGGGATTCAATCAGAGGCGTGTTACAGAGCAACATACTTGACAGCCGACAATGCGCCTTTCAAACGCAATTTACGCTTGAGCAGACATCCGCAGCATTTACCATGAATGTGATCTCCACGAATGTCCGGGACATTGCCTTTAAAAGGCACCTTGTTGGCTGTCCAGTGCGCTGCTATATAACACGCCTTGGACTGAATCCCATCAATAGTATTATTATTT